>ML781741.1:148841-170193 GCA_009831015.1 Picea engelmannii | reverse complement strand
GGAGGGGGGGGGGTCCGGAATTGAGGATGCATCTCTCCGATGGCTGCAATTTGAGTGCCCAGATCAATGGTGCACAGGCAATCTGGACATCCTCTTTTTTCTGCGTTTTACCAACATGGGCCCCGTTCCTGTCATGTAACTTTTGTGCCACCCTTCTCCTTGCCATCTGTTCTCCTCCTGACCATGTGATGAGGCTCGCTCCCCTGAGCCCTTCCTCATCCTCTGATGCCTGTCAACCTCCCATTTTCTAGCCCAGGTGGTCCCTCCCCCCATCTCATCATCCACTCACCACCCGCCATGTGTCCCGCTCACCCCCACGTCAGCCAAACGTGCCCATTATATTTCATCTCTTGCCCCCCTCCGCTTATTTCCTTCCGCCATGTGTCTTCCCTTGTAACCTCTCTCACACCTCATCACTTCATACCTCACCATCATAGTGTTGGTGCCACCACTCCTGTTATGCGCCCTATCCTTCGCGATGGCCTCCACGCCTATTCATCAGGACGTTCAGCTAATCCAGGTGGCAGCACGAAGGGTCTTCCACGTCGTAGAGGTGTCGGGTTGACCGGGCCATCCTCAATCCCAATGAAGCAGTTATTGAAGCAGTTGGTGGTGGTTAGACATCGCCTCCACCATAATGGGAAATTCTGGTGACAAATTAAAGGCATGCCGTTTCACCCACGGAACTGTCAGGAATTCGATTGCATCTTCCATAGGTTCACGATCATTCAGAGACTGCAGCTGCAGATTGTCAGAAGCCATGCAGACGCAATGTGTTTAATGTAGCATCTTGATATTTTTGCTGTTGTTGTTTTGAGTATATGTAGGCGTTTTTTCCATTGTTGTATCCATCGATGGTAGAGAAAAGCTCCCAACTGTAAAGTTTTAACAACCATTCTAGTTTCCTGGTTGTGCATCTGTATTTGAGATTTCTTATTTTATGACAAATAGTTTCCTTACTCAATCTATGTTTTCATCTCATACCAGAGAGTTCATGATCGAATGATTCACATGAATTGTTGCAGTTATGTTATGATAAAGGATTTGTTGTTACATTATTGTATTCTCTGGTCTTCTGTGTTTGAATGTAAGAGGATATTGCGTTTGGACACTTTCTTCTCCAGTCTGTTAGAAACCTGATGTTTACGACAGACCCTTGCACTCTTCTCATACAAGTCTTCCCCCTGCTCACCCTTTATTACAACTCACTTTTTGAAGTTTATCTAAGACCTCACTTGCCTATGCACGCCTGGCCTGGTTTCAGAGTTGAGACGACATTGTTCTGAGTTCACTTCCATTTGATCATCCTTTACAAACAAATCGTGACATTAAACTGATGGGTGTCAGGCTCTGCTCCTGCTGCAATCCAGGAGTGACTTCCGACACTAACATTATCCTTTTCGTTGACCACGATCTGATTGTAACTCGAAAACCCATCGATCATCGAAATTCTATTAGCACCAATTACCTTTTCAAAGACATGATCCATCTTGGGTAGAGGATAATTGTCCTTGAGAGAGGATTTATTTAGGTTTCTGAAATATACGCACAGTCTGATTTCCCCACACTTTTTCCTGACCAGGACTAGCTTCACCACCTAGTCAGAGTACCTAAGAGGCACGATTATTTTTGCGTCTAAGAAATTTTTCACTTCTCTTTCGACCATGGGAAATAAAATGGGGTTTGTTTTTCTGAGCTTCTTTTTGAATGGTTTAAATCTCGGTTTTAAAGGTATCTTGTGTTCAATCACAAAGGTGTCGTAGGTTCTCATCTCATCGTAAGTCCATGCAAAAACATCGTTGTACTTCCCGAGTAAGTTTTCATACTTTCTTTTCATCTCAGAAGGAAGGTACTTTGATAGTTTCATTATCCTAGTTTCTTTAGTGGTGCCTATGTCACAGTCTTTGACCTCCTCTGGTTGGGGCTGCTAGGTAGACTTCAGAGGCGTGTCATTTTGGTCAAACAGCCTTTCCAAAGGTATCAGGCCCTTAGGGATCTGATTATTTTTTAACACTAGCATGCGATGATTTGCGATTTTTTCTTGGAACTCCTGAGGCTCCTCCCCTTCCTGCATAATCCAGGTATGGTCATTTTGGTTTTCCTGGTCAATGTGAGTTTCGGAGAAATCACCCACTATTTCCATAAACTTTCTGATTTGTTCATCATCTTAGAATACCTAACAATGTTGTATGTTGTTTAGTATGGATGGTATGTGCCTTACCTCTATGTGGTATTTTAATTTGAAAGCGGTAGGGGGTGCGAAAGTCGATGTTGCTTTGGCCAGTGAATCGACTTGTTGGTTTTTTGCTCATGGGATGAAATGAACCTTTACCGATGAAAATAAATTCTCCCTTAGATCCCAAGTGCAATTTCTATAGGACCTTAGTCTCAGGTGCTTGGCCTGGCATTGCCGATTTACCTGCTTCAAAATCAGTTCCACATCCCCATAGACCTCTAAGTTATTTATGTTTAGCTTCTTGGCAGCTTCTAGTCTGAAGACTAGAGATTCATATTCGCAAATGTTGTTCGTGTAGTCTATGTCCCACTGTAGCCTGTAAGATAAAGGGACAACAAATTCATTTTTAGGTGCTACAAAAAGCACGCCCACACCTGCTCCTTCAGAAGACGAAGCACCATAGAAAAACATTTTCCAAGTTCCACTGCTATACATATTTTTAGCTGTCTTTTCAGTTTTGATTTTATCAATATAACTTTCTTCCATACAATTATTTTCAATATCGTCAAAAGATAGAATACAATTTCCTAGGTCTTGATCAGCGAAATAAACAGGGTAATTGTTAGGATTCTGAGGATCACTTACCGTATATGCCAACTGTGTTTCCCTATATAACTGAGTGAACTACTCGCCAAAAACAGGGATCGTGATGTAGGTCATATCCAGCTGAAGGGATCCCCCAAGCTTGGCTCCCCAAGATCTAGATAATAGAAAACCATACTTCGAGGGTATATCAGCGACAACTACATCCATTAGGACATCTTTTACTGGAATCTGGTTGAGGGAGACTACTAAATATTTGATCATGCCCATGCACTTAACTCTCCTTGAATCGAACGAGTAAATATATCCATAGGGTCTGGTGATTTCGAGGCCTAGTCTATCCATAATGGATTTGGGCATTACATTATGAGAGGCCCCAGAGTCCAACATACAATTATGCAACAGTCGATTGTGCACTTTCAGGGTAATATAGAAGGGGGTGATGGTATCTCTGGCACCTTCAAAATGTGGACCAAAAGTGATATTAGGCTTATCATCTTCCAGATTTATCACGTCAGACTAACTCTCTAAATTTAAAAAAATTATCATCTTGGTTATTTTCTTTCGGTACATAGGATTTTTCGCCAACTCGAACAAAGTTATTGGTATCTTGATCTTATTTATCTCATTTTCTAGGCAGAAACTTCCCGCAATTGTATCCATTTCCTTGGCTAAAACTTCAGACTCTTTCCTATCCATTTTGTTTGTTTGCACTACTTTTTCTTTGTTTGTCCGCGTTTCAACTATATTAGTTCTTCTCACTTGGGTTTCAGATTCCTTTACGTTGATATTCTGTGAGTCTACCCCTTTGTTATTTTGCGTCTCGGTATCTTTCTGGACGAGCTCATAAGTTTCTCCCCTACGCAAAATTTTCTTGGGTTGAGCAGTCGACATAGGTTTGTTTTTAGGCCTCAGATTGTATTTATGCTAGAGCTTAGCCATTATGGTGTCGGCCATTCCTTGATAAGCTATATCATCAACATTGTTTAGGTTATTATCTGCACTTGATGATTGTTCAATGTTCAGAGATTTCTCATAATCTTCTTTCGTCAAGTGAGGTTGTTTACAGTCGTTGCCTAAATTGCTTACGTCTTCTTCCAAATCCTCGAACTCTTGCATATCATTTCCTCCAATAAAATTTTCATTTTTTAGAGGTGTTTGAATTTTTCGATCTTCATTTTTAATCTGTCTTTGTTGAGTCTAAGGATTGGGGTTTCTCCTTAATTCTCTCTTAATGAATTGATCATATTTCTATTGGTCTAGCTCAATTCTTGAGATTTTGTGATCCAGGTGGATATCAGTGGCCACCCACCTTTTCCAAATGGCTCAAAACAGTTTTCTGGCCATTTTGGCAATTTACTATTTTTAGAAGGTTTTAACTTTTGGGGCCATTTTGAGGGTCCAAATGAAGGCTTTTCGAGATAGAGGTTCTCAATGATAGCCGAATGCATATTGAGCCCCCAAAATGAATCTCCTCGACAATACCTTTCCAACGATCTATCACACGCCTAAAACGGAGATCGTATGCAAAAGTTACGACCCCGGGAAGTTGATGTACTCACTTACCCAAACGAGGCCCACATGAATTTTGGTGCTTCATCTCCTAGGGTTAGGTTTTTCGATGTCTAAGACTTTTGGCATTCCCTTTTATTGTAAAAGGGCCTTTAGAGCCTCATTGTAACCATCTTCTTCCGAATGCAAGTAGCGGTCACATCTCTTCTCAGAGATAAGCTGCCACCATTCTAGCGAGTCTTTCACTCTGTATTTTTACAGTCTCTATACATTTCTTTGATTAATAGAAATCGTGTATTAATGTATATCTGTGTTTATGGTTGCATATCTGATACATTTCTGTTATAGTATTGAATATCTGCAATATCTTTGTGCATTTCTTTATTATATCTCTGCTCTCATTTCGTGCCGAAAATAATCCGGATCATTTTGTTTGATAGCTCTTTTATTATCCTATCCATGTCGTCCATTTTTTCATCTAAGGACCTTCCAGATCTAGAGGGACCCACTTGTTCTCTAAAACGTTCGATTTCCCTATTTCCCGTTTCTTTTTTCGTTTTTAATTTACTCGAAGCCATCATGTTTGACTCAATTTCCCCAACGTCATCTTGCATTTGGGTTAAGTCAGCCCCTTTCCTTTCTCTTAATATTAGAGCGAAATTGGGTTCAAAAGCTCATGCGAAAGTTACCTTGGTTGTGGGTTGGGACGATTTAACTTCAACCAAGATCTTATTGTACAATTTGATAAATCATTGGATAAATTCCATAATAGTTTCAGATACCTTTTTCTTTAAATATCCGAACTCGATCAAATAGTAAAAATGATCCTTTTTTTCGCCCCATTGTTTGAGAAAAATGTCTTCTAGCACATTGTATGATAATATTAAAATTGGGGGCAGGATCTGAAACCAAGTTCTTACCTGTCCCTCGAAGGTTTGGAAAAACAAATGGGAATACACGTCCTCATGTTCAAGACCTAGAATATCAACGAATTGATCGAAGAAGTTCATATGCTCGACTGCGGTTAGATCCCCTTCTCCTGTGAACTTGGGTAAGTTTTTCATATAGTTTTCAGGTAAATCATGGAGGGTTATAGGAAGGACCAAGGGATTGTATCTAGTGGCTAATTTGGTGAAAACCCTAGGGGGTGGTTGTTGGCCTTGACCTCCTATTCCCCCTTTTCCTCCTCCGGCGGCGGCCATGGATGACCTAGGAGAGGAAATTGGTGCGTTATAAAGAGGGTTGGCGAAGATGTATAGTGACTCTCTATCTTCCCCGAGGTGGAGGGGGGAAAAGTCAGGGAACTTTTTACCAGGGGAGGTGAAAGTTGGAAAAGGGGGAGAGGGTAAATGAGGACTTGATTCCTCTAACTTGTAGGATATATAAATGGGAGAGCCCACTGGTGTCGAATTCATGGGCATGGAAACTTATTCGAGGCCTTGAGTGACAGAGAGTTTTATATTGAGACTCAATGGAATATCGATAGGGATGATCTTTACGGTAGGCATGTCACCCCTACTATCGTAAGAGGTAATCAGAGAGGTCTCGGTCTTAATCTCAGGTAGGATTATCTCGGACTTTAGGGTCTCGACTTCGACAACACTATCCGATGTTTTTTCGAGAGAAGGTTCTCGTGAGGATGAAGGTTCAAGAAAGGTCTTATCTTTAGACTGAGTAGGCTTGGGTTGGTAAACAACATCGTTTTGTTTGAAAAGACCCCTTGGTTTTAGCATTTTTTCACGGTCGGAAACTGGAATGGTGTGTTTAGCATCTGGGTTTTGTCTGGTCTTCCTTCGAAAGTATGCCAGCTTACTTAAAAGTGGAGTTTCCAAGTGAATGATAAAGGTTTATCCTAAACAAGGTGTTTTCTCTTTGTTCACTATAAAAAATGAAAATTGGAAATGTAGTTCTCTCATGGGAAAGTGACTACAATTCTTCATCCCCGACAACGGTTCCAGAAAGATGTTGTTCCAAAGTCTGTACTTAAGGCTAGGAAGTATAGAGTATAGGCATCCAAAAAAGGGTAAAATATAAGGGAAGGAGCACACAACTAGAAGAGAAACTATAGTTGATCTCTAAGTTGTCTGTGTCTAACTTCCACTTGTTCTTGCATGGTTATGTCTTGTTCAATGGCTGCCCACGAACATTCTAGTTCAACCCAGGTGGTTGCAGTTCTTAGGATAGTGTCAAAGAGATTTAAGGAGATGTTAGTTTGGTCTGAGAGGCCGGGTTCTATGTGAGGTTGCCTTGCAACAGGGACAGTCATTTAAGGAATGAAGATTTAAGAGGCTGCTGGTTTTTTTTTTGTGTGAGTTGCTGATTCAATTTTTTTATTTATACAAGAGAAAAATAAATCCTGTGAGACAAATTAATAGTTTAAAAAATTGAAGGTCGTCTTCTGTAACTGAGTTAAAAATTTGGGACCATGTATGAAACGAAATAAAAACATAAAGCTGCCAGACAATGTGACGCATAATTTCGAGAGGAATCTCACAATGTAACAGAAAAAGAAAAAGAAGAGAGACATATTAATGAAGCATAAGATATAGTGATATAAGTAATCCATGGGTCTTGTACCTGCTAATAGTTGATACAGAGGAAAAGCTGCAAATAATTAGATAACTAAAACATGATTTCCACGGTAGAGGTTGTACCAAATTGCAGTCAAAGCATTCATCAAAGATGCATATAAAAATGTCGTGAAGCATGAAATAATAGAAGAAAGCACATAACTCAATCTTGACGAAATATGGAGTCTTCAATTCGTTTTGTATTAATTCCTGGCAATGGAAAATTTCTCTATTACAATTTTCCCAAAAGAAAAAGCCCTTGGTTTTTTTTCAAAATGCCTATTTATACAAGCCTAAAAAACACTTCAAATTCCATTCATTCTAGAAACCTTTGATTACAATTGAGGAAAGGAATCATTTCATTTCTTCTCTCTTTGTCTTCCCCCATGCAGGCAGAACACCTTCCTTTCTTTTCTCTTCTGGCTCCAGAAATAGAATGGATTGACATTTGTCGCTATTTAACACCAGAAGCTTTCCCTTTCACTTGCTCAATGCAATTGACGCACCTTTCAACCAACTGGGATATCAACCTGGAAGGCTCTACTTGGTTGTTGGCCTCAAAGGTGTAACAACTCTTCGTCAACTATGGCAACCTTTTTCCCACTTATCGTTCTTCCGTGACGATAGACCGCAATTGTAGATTTGGCTGTACTAGCCATTTGTCCACTTGGACCATATCAACCTGGCCTATTTGGGATATTTCAGCTTGCTCCTTTTCTGCATTTTCCTTGATATCTATCAGGTGTTTTTCTATATTGATTTTTCCTAGCATCCCGGCACTGCCTTCCTTTTTAAGGTCTAGAAAAGATTTATTTATCAAGGCGAATGTTTCTTCACAAGAATTTATCACCTCCTTCGCTCTTCCCCTGCTCTCTGATATATTCTGCTCCCAAGCCTTTAATAAGATATTCCCTCTGCTTTGTTCTGCGATGTATAATTTGGAGCTACTAACCACCTCTACATTTTCTATGGCTATCACAGCATCCTAGAAAGCAACCCGAGCCACCCCAACTTCTCGTTCTTGCAAAGAGATATCTTCTAGCATTTGATCTATCGTCTGAAAGTGATGCTAAATAGTTCCCACTTTTGCAAGCAAGTCTTGTTGATCCGCTGATACCTTCTGCTAGATTTCGATTGCTTGGGATTGAAAAAAAATTATGTCTAAAACCTGGTTTTCGACAACATCCAATTTCGATTGTGACTGTATAATTTGTTGCTCCTTCTGGCTTACCTGCATTTGGATAATTTGCGTCGACTAGCGCACCTGCTTAAGGTCGGATCTAAGTTTCTTGATCTTCTGTAGTTCGGCTATTCGGGCTTGATCGAGGCTTTTTCTCATCTCATCCCTGGAATTTGCTTCCTCCGTAGCCACCTTATCTTCCAACTTACCGATCAAGAGGTTCCTCCATTTAAACTGGGCCTTCAAAGTTCTGATTGAGTACTGATTGGCTATAGTGTAAGCCCCCAATGTTCCTTCTATCTCGTCGGCGAATTCCTCCTCTTCTACGGCCTTTCCTTCTGTCAGGATTTTAAACCTTTTAGCCACTGTGCCCGCTTCCTGATACGATTCTTTCTTCACTATGGCCTTCCATTTCTTATTAAATAAAAATTTGTTTGGAGTTAACTCTTCCATAGAAATGGGTGTTAGCTCTTCATTGAAAATCCATCCCACATCGGGATTCCCCTTTGTGAACTGTAAGGGTGTGATAACAGCAATCAGACTGCCGACTTCCTTGGATAATTGTTTAGGGGTAGTGTCTGTGACTGGTTCTTTTGATGTGGTCGGTGAGGTGTCACCTGCCTTTTGCGATGGTATCTTAGCTTGACTTAGTACCCTCTTTCCTGGGGCAACTGCCTCTAGGTTTTTCTCTCCTCGATCAGGAATTTTGGGTCCTTGTTCCGAGGTATCCTTTTCTTGTGTCCCTCCCTGATTTCTCTCCTTGCCAGGACTTGAGTTCTTTGAGCCTTTGGCTTCTATTTGATGTACGTCTGGAATATTTGGGGTTTTGCCCTGTAAAATTGGGGGGAGGAAACTCTTTCGATGCTCCTCGAATTTGAGGAAATTGACCATATCTTCGGGTGGCAAGGCCTGAATCCGACTCAATACTTCAGAGTAGGAACTCACACCTCGAAATATTTCATCATGGGGTGAATCCTCATGTTCGTATCTCTTCAAGACACAATTCGCCAAGTGATTGCTCACAATCTTATTTGGGTCATGCTTTTTGAACTCAATGTTCACCAACTTCATTTCCTCCAAAGCCATGGCCTCGGCTTTGGCATGGCCAAAATCTAATAAAGAGTACAACCCAATGTGAATAGGGAAGGGTGTCCATACCTTCTTCAACAGTCCTTTGAGCTACTTGCTTATTTCACCAAGCACATCTTGCCTGGCGATCTCGCGGCATATTAGCTTATCTGGCAGAAATAACGGAAAAACATGGGGGGGAACGGAGGTGATGAAAACCATGATGTATGAATACTCTACTTCTATATGCCAATTTACTACATTGCTCAGGTTGGCCGTGATGTTTTCTGAAATCTGGGGAGGCGGATGGCCAAAGATAGCAACATGCATCGGTACCATTACCCAGTTAAAAATCTCGTAGATGAAATCTTTGGCCTTATCCTCCCAAAGATTCGAGTGGTAGACATGGATAGGTTCACAATCAAACGACGTCCATCTCCAACTCATCAATGGGAAAGGTGTCATGAAGCAAATAGAATCCATGATGTAGGTAGACATAAAGAATGAAGATGTTCTCCCGCTGGCTTTCTGTGCTTGATATTCAGTAATTCGATTGGTAAGATTGTCCGACATCAGTTTGGCCCAGTCGAAAGAAAAACCTTCAGCAACTGTAAAAATGAATGAAACCCATGGGAGAAAAAAGTGAGTTGTGTCCTCATTCTCGTACAGTCTACAGGCCATCATTGATACATACTTTAATTGTGGCTCTAAAGAGGAGATTCAATAAATTCCATGAGTATCGCCCCTGAATTTCGCGGGGTGTGAAACCCAATATTTTATTAGATCATATAGATTTTTACCGAACTACTCGCATTCCTTCTTTTTGAACTCTAGGAATTCGGTATTGTAAATACGATTTGGAGTGGGTAACAATTTATACATTTCCTGTAGGTTCTTTGGTCTGAAAGACCCGACTACTTCCCTCTGTTCGTTGAAAATCGTTCTGGTCAGGAGGTCTACATGGTATAGTGCCCATCTGACCATACCATAATAGGGGAGAAGTCGTGGCCTTCCTGCTATTTTTTGCATCTCCTCTTGAGCAACATTTTGTATTTGGTGGACATGTCATCGTTCTACTCGTCGCAAGAATCATCCAAGCAATTTATCACCTCGGGCTACAAAATATTGGAAATATGCGCCCATGTTTTAATAGTATTGATACTTCGAGGCGAAGTATCAGAAACAATGTCTGAACCTTGGCCTAAGCTCTCGACCACTTCCTTGGGCGCTTTTCATGGAGCCATGGTGTATGACCTTGCAATTGGATCCCCTATTGCAAAAGATTGAAAACACAGATAGAAGTTATCCTTGTGAAATAGCTCTGCGCACAGTAGAAAGAAAAGATGAGATAATGAAAGACAACCCTCTGCTTAAACACTTAAGTTCATGCTATTCCTTGTCGAAAGAACAATTAAATAGTTTAATGGAAAGATTTTAGCAAATAAGTGGGATCTTACTGTCAATCACTTCAGTGAAATTCAAATAAATGCCATAAATATTTGACGACTTGTAACTTGGGAAAAGAGCAGAAACGTTAAAAGATTCATCTGTAGATCGTACGATAAAATCTACTCAAGGCATTAATTAATCCAGCTTAGCTCCCTTAATTTCGCTCTTTTAGTGTTTTATCCCCTTTTAAACGCTCATCGTATCAGACGATTTCACTTCTAGCCTTTGAGACCCAAAAAGACCGAAATCGCGATGGCGCGAGATTATTTATAATTTGCGATTTAACTTAAGCTTTTAATTAACCCATATTAATTAATGAATATCGCGACTTCGGGGATCGAAGTTACAAAGATGTTGTGTTTTAAGGAAAGAATCATCGAGTCACAAAATCATGATAGAGACTAACTACGGTTTAAAAAGATTACCCTTGATATTTACTTGAGTGACTTGAAAAGACTTCGCAACTTTGTGTCTCGGAGGTTTGGAAAGTGTTCGACGAGTAACTCCCAAAACGCGAGAGCATGAGGTGATGAGATCAAACGATATTTACTTAGAGGCTCGATAACGGTGGTTAGAACTAAACCTTATCGCTACTTCGCACGTTGGGATACTGGGGCTTGGCAGGTACATCATGAAATACGCGAGATCCCGAAATCCAGATTTTGGGCTTAATTATAACCTCTTACTTATTTAGGAAGAAGGGCAGCTCCAACCTTTGAATCAGGAGTATAAAAATAAAATAATACACTCCAACATCTAGAAGGGTTGCATCTTCTTTGATGTTGGCCAATTTGTTCAAGATATTGTATTTGGAAGAGGGGAGAGGAGAAATTGTTCCTTGACTGTCAGGAACCTTAGGAACCTGAAAAATAGCAACAGGAAAGGATGAGCTTGGGCCAGATGAACTGTGGGGAAGATCAAATTTTCTCTTGGGAGCATAATATTTGTTCCAAGTATTGATGACCAGGACATCTTCTAGCTCTGCATTATCTAATACAACGATAGTAGATTCTGGTAGTTTACCAACGATGTTATATCTGGCACTCTTCCTTAAATCACATGTAGCTTCTTCATGGTGTTCCTCGCAGAAGTTACACTAGCTTCGAGGCAAGATGGCCTTAGGATGAAAATTATTTTCAATCGGATTTCTAAAGGAGGGTGTAGAAGAGGATGAATATCCAGGGGTGAGAGGTGAGGTAGTCTCCCTTTGATCGAAGTCTATCATACGATTGTTCATATATTGGACTAGATGTAAGAGGGAAGACATGTGCGTCTTTCTAATTGGTTCTCCCTAGGGAAGACATGTTATTTCAAGTTGTTCTTCATGCTTTGAACAAGTATTCAGAGCGGAACCGAGATTATCAATGGATTTTTCCTCAAGACTATGATGGTAGGGGGAAGGCAATGTTGATTAAGGTTGGTTGTCATTGATGTCAACCCTTGAAGAAAGCCCCATAACACAAAGGTTTAGGTAATGGACCCAATATTGTTTGATGTAAATATGAATCATTATTATTTTTTCATGGTTGATAAGAAGTAAATATGGATGAACTCCACAGTGGTCCCCTTATGGTGAAATCCCTCACGAGAAGACGCTTTGCGGAGTAAGAGAACCCATGCTTAATTGTGGAATAATGAGATGAAGGATAGTGAATTTGTCAGGGAAACTATCCTATATGGATAGTTCTTGTCATGCCATTTCTGGTGGTATGTAGAATGTCACATTACTCCTCACGGTTAGAGAGTTATGACCATGTGAAGTTGGAGAACCAAGGTTTGGGTAATGGACCCAAGTTTGTTTGATGGATAACGGTATGATTTTTGATATATTTGAAGGTAATACTATTCTATATGGATAGTACATGTCATTCCATTTATGGTGGTACGTGGAATGTCACATAAATCCTCACGGTTTGAGAGTTATGGCCTTACGAAGTTGGAGGAGCCTCATATGTCATCTAGAATCCCCAAAAGGTCAAAGTAGTCAAAGTGGTTTAAGAGATTTTAAAAGTTAAATAATAAAGTGAAGTGATGAGTGTATTATAATTCAAAGTGAATAGAAAATAAATTATTTCAATAATAAATTTAATGGAGAAATTAGAAGTGGGTTAACCCTAAAATAAGGAAAGTGGGCCAAGTGACCTAGAAGATGTTTTTAAGGAAGCTACTTAGAGAGTATAAATAAGAGGCAAGGCTCTCTCATTTTAATTACACTTGAGCATATTGAATATCTATAGGTGTATTAGGTAACCAAGGATATCTAAGCTGAATTTCTGAGGGAAGGTGAAGAAAAGAAGGCCGAAATGCAAGGAAGGATAAATTCTTTTGATGGTGCTTTCTAAGGTATGTTATTTACAGGTCATCTCACCATTTTCTCTATAAAAAAATTTATATAATGATTCAGACCGTCAAATTTCTATTCCATTGATAAAACATACCCAATTTTCTGTGGTAAAAAAATCATCTTTTGGGTTGTTGTATTTTGGGAGTTACACTCCGTGGAAAATAGAGTTTGTGGCTAGTCCTGAAACTAGTCAAAAACTGGTGTTTCGGGTAAAAACGTCATAACTTCTTCATAACAAATCCAAATTCAGTGAGACAAAATGTGTTGGTTAGGGTATAGTCTATAGTATGATTTGTAAGAGTTTTAGATCAATTCAATGAACATTTCGTGCAGGGTACGCTCTACAAGGTCGCTTTCTAGAATAAGCCATAATTCAATAAGGTATGACATTTTTGCTATAAATCCTTTTCTGAGAGGTTCCAAGTAGTGACACCTGGAGGAATTGCATAAAACACACTGAAGAACATTTTTTATCAGTTTCAGATCTTTATACATTATAGGTTCAAAGTTATGATTACTTCAAGTTAGGGTTGTTGACTAATCCAAAACTAGGCATGTGAGACTAAAGAAAAGTTTGATGAAAATGCTAGTCTCTTGTTGTTAAAGTTAAGGAAGGCTTGTAGGAATGTGATCATATACACCAGGTCTATTATAGAGCCACAAATCAGATTTGGATGATTAAATTGATGAGGGATTTTTGGTTGAGGTACATGTTGAGTACATGGTTGAGACAAGTAGTTGATGAGTTGGCACATACATGAGGTGTCTAGTTGATGATGTTCGTACATATTGATGAGTCATAGTTGATGAGTAGTTGACACATGATTGGTACATAATTGGTACATGGTTGGATTCACTTGATTATGGTACAGGTTGATTATAGGTTGTTTGGTACAGGTTGGTGCATGGTTGATGCATGGTTGATGCATGGTTTAGATTTATTGGTACAGGTTTACAACGATATATATCACAGTTATAGTGTAACAGTGGTTCCATCATTCTACTTCTACTTCAGGGTGGCAGGACGAGGCAAGGAAAGGTGGTTGTAACCACCTTCTGGTTGTATTCGGAGAACATAGGGGGTTATAGCCTCCTTCTGGTTGTAGCCAGAGAATTGGGGAGTTGGAGCTTACCTGAGGTTGTAGCTTGAGAAACTAGGGGATTGGAGCCTCCTTCCAGTTACAGATAGAAAAAAAAGGAAGTTGATGCTTCCAATGAATGTAATTCTTCAAGACATATAAGAAAAAGCATTATGTGGTTTTCTCCCAATTTGGGTTTCCACATAAAACGTTGGTGTATTGTGTATGTGTGTGATTGTTTATTTCTTACTGCTCATTATTGGATAATAATTCTACATTGATATAACATTTGAATAAAAAGGATTATAATTACGCTATTATTGATTTACACCCCCTCTCAGTAATCCAACAGGAAATGCATTATAGTAATGCATGAAATATGCTTGGTTATGAGGGTGGATGAGTTTGGGTATTTGATTGTATAACTTGGTGAAATGCAAGTTGAAAGACTTGATGGTCTCATCATCCTTATAGGTGTCGTTATTGTATTCCCTTAACTTCTCAGCTGGGCTTTTATATTTCCCATAAGTGGATCATAACCAATATATTAACTCCTCCCAAGTAGATAGAATCTTAGGAGGAAGGTCAAAGAAGTCGGTCACAGCCTTTCCTTCCAAGGAATTAACGAATAAGTGCATACAAGTATCATTGTCATTGTCTCCTATTTTATGACAGGCATTAGAAAATGACACCAGGTGTTCATTTGTAGTGACAATGTTATTTCCTGAGAAATTAGAAAGATTCTCCTTGATTTTAGGAAGTGGATGAGTAGTAGGTGCTAAGTTAAGAGGAGAGGACACATGCCATGGTGTGGTTGTGGTATCTTCTTCAAACTGAAAAAGCCCATACTTTTTAATGACTTTGGTAGGATTTTTAGTAGATTAAATAAGAATATGGTGGCTATATAAGCTACCAATCACTAAAAAAGATGAAGCCTCAGAGGAGGAAGCACCTCCTGTACCACCAGAGACACCACCATATGCCATCTTGTGGAAGATAGATGAGGGAAATAAAGATGAACTGGATGAATCAGACAAAGTTCTCCTTAGAGAAATTTGTTGGGAAGATAACACAACATTCCTTCTTCCTATTTCATAAATAGGATTGACTTTCGGTGATAATCCTCTTCTTCTTCTAGAAGAAGGAGAGTCTAAGGACATGAAAGAAAGGACAAAACTAAAGAAACAAGAAGGCTATTGTTGATTTCTAGGTTGTCTACGTCTAGATTCCCAATGTTCTTGTGCACTAATATATCATTCAATTGATGCCTGAGAATGGTTAAGCTCATCACGGGTATTGGCAGTGTCCAAAATGGTGTTAAACAATTTCAAAGAAACGTTGGTTTGGTCTTGGAGACTGAGCTCAATATTGGGCTTCCTTGCAACATGCACAATCATTAAAAAATAAAACAGTCAAAGAATCAATATCAAAAAATAGATGTATCGATAAAAATCGAGTATAAAAATTAACCAGAGAGATATCAAAGATCTCCCCAGTATGGTCGCCAAATAAATGTTGAGGAAAATATATGAAATGATCTTACTCAAGCATTTTCAGATTCTTCTTGGCTAAAGAAAAATAGACGGGAATGTCACCCTAGGCTTATATCCATCAAAAATAAAATCCTAACTCACAAGTATCAATTTCAAGTGCTCAGGCTAGTCTTTTTCAGAAATAAAAGCTTGCTGGAAGATTCATTTTAATATGATTTTTTGAATATAATGGTTGTTGAAAACAAGTGTAAAGACAGAAGTAAGACACAAAGATGATAATCAAGACAAATGAGACATAAATCAATCCTTTATTTCATTCCAATTCACCAAAGAGTCATTTTCTTTACAAAATCTCATACAAAAAATTTGGAAAAAATTCAAACTTAGACATCCCTGATGGAACATACAAAAGAACCTATGACAAAATCAAAACTGAACTCTAAAAGCTTGATCATCTTACCACAGATTTCTTCCCACTCGAATCTGCACAATAGCCTTTGTCATTCATGAAAACTAATTCACAAACAGACAAATCTACACAAACTATCAAAGATAGATATACACCTATGAAAAACAAGTGTCTAAATGATGTAATTCACCCATGAATGTTGTCTATAATAAGACCCTGCTATCATAAAAGAGAATTAGGCTTGTGATAAATTAAGGAATGAATGAAAACTGAACTATCTCAGCATAAACTCAAAGAGAAAACCCTAGTATGCTTCTCCTTCTATTCTCCTCTTGTTTCTCCCTTTCCTTTTTCCTTTAAGAAAATTAGAATTGGTTGAAGTAGTTGAACCACCTCATTAGTTGAGTTAACAAAAAAAACTCAACCAAATTTGTTAGTTAAAGGGGGGGAAAGTAATAAATCATAATAAGGGTTTTAAATAAATAATAACTAGTAGGTGGGACCCCTTGTAACTCACATTTAGCTCTTAACAATTATAACATAATTATTCAATTAAACAAGAACATCTCTCCTTGTGACTCCTATCATCACATGCACATTTGAAAATTTATCTCATTTATATTTGACATTGTTTTAAAAAATGCATTACTCATATATCCAAAAATAAAACATGTTGTCCAAAACTTCTGAAGTCAACTGTCATCAACCATAGATAAAATAAAAACTCAAAAGCCATATTTCCCACTCTGAGATGAAATCTTTCCTTGATTGTTGTTGTTACCCTTCGATTTTCCTGAAATTGCCTTTGGTTGCGCTGAGCCTTTAGGCCTAATCTTGTTGATCACATGAGAACAATCGTCCCTCAAATGCATCCGAGAAGACACACATTTGTAAGAGCCATTGGAGGGAGAGGAAGGGGAAACATTGGCTTTTCTTTTGTCAAGGGAATGGTGGGCCTCAATTTTCAACCCTTTTTAGCATGAGAAGACTGAACTGGTGAGTGAAAAGGTGCATCTTGGATAATCGGGTTAATAGGTGGGGGAGAAGGTAAGGACAAATTTGGCAAGCCACGATGTTGGGAGAATGTTGGGTGGACAATATCTTCCCATCCGTCATTTATGGAAACCTCGGGTTGTAGTGAGACATGAGGGGGCACGGGAATACCAGGGGCTTGTGGAAATTGGAAGGGGGGGCTTTCATGCCTAGGTTAGACCACTCCTCTTTCAATCCAATTGAAAAATATGTCCCGAAACAACTGGCCTAACTCTTGCGAGTCAACATCAAAGTGTATGGAGAACCTTGGCCTTCTTGGGCCTCTGTTCCAATTACCTCTCCCTCGGTTTCCTCTGCCATGGCTACCTCGGCTGAAAAAACTCATTCCTACATGAAAGATTCGTTAGAAAATAGCCCTTTTAACAACCATACATGATAACTCTTTAAAAATATGAAATAGAATTTGGCTCAACAAAATATCATACACATGCAATCCAATCCATACAATTTTTTTAATTGTTGTCAATGAGCAGGGGGTGTACCAAAGGTCCTGGGATATGAAAGGGGTTTGTATTGAGAAAAACATTATATAATGGGGGGGGGGAGAAACATGCTTACTTCTCAAAGACAACAACAATCAATTGTCGTGTAAACCAAAGAATCATAAAACTATGCTCCAACCAAGAAACTGTGATTTCAAACTGTTTCAATATGGAATTCTCTTAACTATAATTAAATTTTAAGAACAAGGAGTGAAGAATGGATGTAGGAAAGCGAGGGGGTTGTAATTATCAAAAAGCAATATAGTGGTAGGGAAAGAGAGTGGTGCTAAGAACCAAATATCAATATAGCATAGAAAAACCTCAGAAAAAGTACTCAACACCTTGAAAAAGAGATAATTTTAGATAATAAGCCTCTTCGAGGGGGAAACCTCCTTTTACCCCACTTAAATGTTCAAGTACAAGATGATTCAAAATGAAAATGTGTCCTTGGTATATATATGAGACTAGGAGGTATAATTACAACTAATGGCCTAAAGCTGACATAAATAAAATAACATTACTAATATAATATGCCCTAATTAAGGGGTAATGAGCCAATATTAGGGCTTAACATGCCCCTCCTCTTGAGACAAGTGTTGTCCGCAACACTTGAGTAACTCTGTATGCTTCTATATAAAAGACTCATCTTCCCAAGTGGAATCTTCAACCGGTAATTTCCTCCATTTAATGAGATACTCTGAAATGGATCTATTCCTCAGCTGGTGAATTCTTGTGTCAGTGATGGCTTGAAGATCCAATATGATTTTTCCTTCCTCGTCAAGTTCTTGAAATATAGTTTGAACTGGGATCTTGTCACCTATAACCTTCTTTAATAATGAAACATGGAAAACTAGGTGAACTCTTCAAGATGTAGGAAACTCCAATTTGTATGCCATAGTACCAATATTTCGCAACGCCTTATAAGGGACATAGTACTTTGGTGATAATTTATTATCCTTCTTGGCTTGCTTCTTGAGGGACATTTGTTTCTATGGTTGTAGTCTTAAAAACACCCAATCCCCTACTTAAAAACTTCTTTCACTACGATGTTGATCTCCTTGTTGTTTCATGCGATTTTGTGCCATGGGCAGGTTGTCCTTTAAGATTTGGAGAACTTGTTGTTGATTCTCAATGTGATATTCCAATTTTTGAACCTTAGATTTTTATTTTAGAGAAGAAGTGATGGAAGGAGGGTGGTATCCATAAAGTGCCATAAATGGTGTCATTTTTGTTGTAGTATGAAAGGAAGTGTTATACCACCCTTCTGCCAAGGGTAACCATTTGAACCATTGCATTTGTTTATCAGAGGCAAAGCAACAAAGGTAGCCTTTCAGACATTTGTTCACTATCTCATTTTTTCCATCAGATTGAGGATGATAGGATGAGATATGAGCCAATTGAGTACCCAAACAAGAAAATAATCATGTCCAAAAATGTCCAGTGAAGATGGGATCTATGTCACTTACAATAATCTTTGGGCTGCCATGTAGCTTTTGAACTGTCTCCATGAATGCGGTGGTAATTGTACTAGCTTTGAAGGGATGATAGAGTGCAAAAAAGTGTGCATACTTGGTCAGTCTATCAACAATCACCATGATGACACTCTTTCCTTCAGACTTTGGTAACCCTGTGATGAAATCCATGGAAACCTCTTCCCAGCGCTGACTTGGGATGGATAATGGTTGTAAAAGACCTGGGGTGTTAATTGTTTCCACCTTATTTTGTTGGAAAACCAAACATTCTACCACAAACATTTGAACATCAGTTTTAAGGCCATCCCCCAAAAAATCCTTCTTGACTCTATGGTAGGTTTTCAAAAATCTCGAGTGCCCTCCTACTAGAGAGGTGTGCAATTCCAATAGTACCTTTTGTTTGAGTTGGGAGTTCTTACATAAATCTAAGCGATATTTGTACCATAGTGAATCATTTTTCCATGTAAATGTATCTGATGCACTGGAATCCTGCTGCAACCTTTGAATGAGAGTCCACAATTTTTTGTCTTTCTTCCATTCATCCCTTCCTTCTATTATCCAATCGAGTTGGATGATTGAGATGGCATGGAGAAAGTCCTCAACATCTTCATCCTTTCTTGAGAGTGCATCTACCAAAAAAAAATTCTTCCCCTTTTTATAGACAATTTCAAAATCATAACCCAATATCTTGGTTACCCATTTGTTTTGTTCTTCTGAAGATAGTCTTTGTTCCAAGAAGTATTTAAGACTATCATGATATGTTTTGACCTTGAAGAGCCTACCTATTAGGTAAGGACGCCATTTCTTCAATGCATTTAGTATTTCCATCATTTCCTTCTCATAAATGGGTTTGTGTAAGTCCTTTCCCTTGAGTGGTCGACTTTCAAAAGCCAGGGGCCTTCCTTCTTGCATTAGGACAACACCAATTCCATTTCCTGAGGAATCCCTTTCCACAATAAAGGTTTTTGTGAAGTCTGGAGTGGTCAAGACAGGAGCTTTGCACATCACCTCTTTAAGTTTCTCAAAAGATTTAGTTGCCTCTGGAGTCCATGAAAATGCATCCTTCTTAGTTAGTGTCATTAAAGGTGTTGCTATTCTTCCATAGTTCCGAACAAAATTGCGGTAGTAACCTATCAAACCCAAAAATCCTCTAAGATTCTTCAATGTTTTGGGAATTGTCCAATCCATCATGGCCTTAATCTAGTTAGGGTCAACCTTGACACCTTCATGAGATACAATATGACCCAAATACTCTACCTCCTTTACTCCAAAGAAACATTTGGATGTTTTGGCATATAGTTGTTGTAGCACCTTCATGAGATACAATATGACCCAAATACTCTACCTCCTTTAGTAGTTGTAGCACCTTGTCAACATGTCGCACATGATCCTCCCAAGACTTGTTATTCATTAGTATATCATCAAAAAATACTAACACAAATTTTTGAAGAAATGGCTTGAAAATGGAATTCATCAACCCTTGGAATGTGGAATGTGCATTTCTAAGGCCAAAAGGCATGAAAACAAATTCATAATGGCCTTCATGAGTTCGAAATGTTGTTTTGGGGATATCTTATTCCTTCATTCTGATCTGATGATACCCTGAACGGAGATCCAATTTTGTGAAATAGATTGCTCCATGTAGTTCATCTAACGATTCATCAATGATGGGAATGGGAAACTTATATTTAATAGTGATCTTGTTGATATCTCTATAATCTGGACACATACGTCATGAGCTATCTTTCTTGAATACCATTACCACTAGTGCAGAGTAAGAACTTTGGCTAGGTCTAATAATACCAACCTCTAACATTTCTTCAACCATGCGCTCAATTTCAATCTTTTGGGCGTAAGGTTATCCGTATGGCCTGATGTTAGGAGGAACACTCCCAGGAATTAGGTGAATTTCATGATCATGATTTTGAGTGGGTGGAAGACCTTTGGGAATATCTTCAAATAGTTTGGAATGCTTATCAATGATCCTTTGGAGATCTTGAGGAATAGATGGCTTGGATGTTTGAACATCTAGTGAGCATAGTTGTGCAATAACGCCTTGATGCCTCTTTTTCAATGATTTTGTCATGCCATTAGAGCTTATCACCTTACCGGGTTTCCCTATGATACCTCTTAACTCAATTTCTTTTCCTTCCAATGAAAATTTCATGAAAATTTCTTGAAAATTAAAAGCCACTGTTCCTAATGATTGTAACCATTGGATTCCTAGTACAACATCTACACCACCCATGGGTATAGAAATAATTGGACTATTCATTACATATTCCCCCATATTAAGGTTGATCTTATTGCATTTTCCTAAGCAATTGATAGTTCCTCCATCTGCAATCATTACTTGAAACTCTGGCGCTGGATATACAAAGCAATTGAGAGCTTTGGATAATTTATAGTGAATGAAATTATGAGTACTGCCAGAATCAATTAGGACTATTACCTTTTTCTTT
>ML781741.1:100658-148386 GCA_009831015.1 Picea engelmannii | reverse complement strand
TCTTCACCTTCATCAAGAGTCCAAGTAGGATTGTATGGAGGCTTATTTGGTGTAGAAGTTCCCTTTTTGGGTGGCATGTTGGCCAAGTATCACTTTTGAACCTTGATTTTGAGGTGGTTCTGCTAGACAATCTTTATTCTGTTATATCTCCCACGTTTCGGCCCTTCTGGGTATGAAAATTTATTTTATGTAGTTCTCTGATATTTCTTCTCTGCAATGCCATAGGTCTGATCAAAATTGGATGTGACAAGTGGATTTTATGGTAACTTCCCCAAAACTTGTTGATTTTTGGCCTTTCCAGATTATCTCACTTGTATAGCATGCCCCGCACAAAATAATTGATATAAAATTCTAAAACTCTTACCAGAAATAATAAATACTATCCATGATCCAATGAAACCATTCCCACACAATTTGGATACTCTATGAAGAAGTTATGATTGTTTTACCTGGAACACCTTCTTGAGACTAGTCAATAGGAATAGTCAGATACCCTATCTTACACAGGGTGTATCTACAAATTTAAGATGACCCAGAAGAGAAAATGTTTACCATAGATACCTTACTAATTTTCGTGAATATCCACTAGAGTTCAGGGTATGAAACGTTACATAAAAGGTTTTATAGCGAAAATTCTGCAATGACTTAGTTCAGGATGATTCCAGAACCATATCTTGTACAGGCTGTATCTCTGAAAGTATAAGGCCTCGGGAGCTGAAATTTGAACCCAATGTACCTTGATCTATCTACTAAATATCCTCCAATACGTTCCTTCTGAAATGTTGTATAAAACAAGTTATAGATAAAATTCCAGGGTGTCTCAGATGTAGCAGCAAAACCCCAAGACCTTGAGCTCTGATACCATATGTTAAGAACCAAATATCAATATAGCATAGAAAAACCTCAAAAAAAGTACTGAATGCCTTGAAAAAGAGATAATTTCAGATAATAAGCCTCTTTGAGGGCGCAACCTCATTTTACCCCACTTAAATGTTCAAGTACAAGATGATTCAAAATGAAAATGTTTCCTTGGTATATATAAGAGACTAGGAGGTATATTTACAACTAATGGCCTAAATCCGACATAAATAAAATAACATTACTAATACAATATGCCCCAATTAAGGGGTAATGAGACAATATTAGGGATTAACAAGCGGGTACTATTCGTAAAATTAATTCAGTAATCCATAAAATCATTCTATATCAATGTAAAAGATCGAACACCAACAAAATAATCACTGTGCTCAATTTAACAATCACTGTGTATAACTCAATTTAACAATATTGCATATTACTTGCTCACTGTTCACAATTAGATCATTGACACAGTGTCATCAAAACAAGAGAATATGCTTTCCACAACAACCAGTAAGAGTTTTGTTTCTTCCCAACTGTCCCAGTTAATGTTTAAAACAATTTCTAAAAAAAAACACAATCGCTTGTTCCATTCTATTTCATAAAAACACCAATTACTATCCATGCATTATTTCAATCATCAAACTCAGACTAAAAAACGTGCCCGATTTTACTCTTTAATTCAATTTAATAATCAATTTGTGATGAGATCACACTGACACATAAATTGTGTTGATCTCTGATAAAATGCATGATATCCATGAATTATACACAGTGGACAGTCAATAAACAACCATCAATATTTTAATTGCAGAGATCCTGACTTGTCATTTAAACACATTGACAATGATCACCAATTCAACTCATACAGACCATTCGACAAAACGCAGAGCATTCCTGTATAGGTCCAATCACTCTGAACTAAATATCCACAATGTTGGGCCATCAATCCAATATGACGAGGCAGTAACAACATGCCTAATATCATAACACAGATCGATCCAATTGCAACAAAGACAAATTTAAAAACCCTTTACCCTCTCTGAAATCGCAATCAAATAATTTCAATAACAAATACAGTGGATGACCATGCCATAATTACCACGATTGTTCCATTTGGAAATTAAAAACACACAGTCACAACAATCATTAACTCAACTTAACATGTTGTAGGAACACCACACATAACCATGCATCACGCACGAAGCATCATTGTGCATTAATCAATTGTAATCTAATGTTGGGTTCACAACTTAATAATTGTAATGTAAGAGAAAGTGATTGTGCATTCAAACTAATTCTCCAACCAACCAATCACCATGTTGATTTTATCAATTTGACTGTCATAATAACCAATGCAGGGACTAAATACCAAAACCAACACCACTGAAAACATAATCAACATAGATGAGACAAAGATCAAATACTGTCGATAATACACCAACAATTCATAGCAACCAATAGTATACCCGATAGGCCATAATGGTTTCCTCTATTAAAATCGGGCATGGGAAATCAAGGGTTTTCTCTGTGGACCAACAAAGGGGACTAGAGTGAGAACCTCTGAGACAATCAGTGAAAACATAGGGTATACCTCCAGTGACTTCGCATATAGGGTGAGAATTCACGAGAGAGGAGAGACTCTGAACAAAATAGCCAAAAGCTCCATCTTGGCATTGCAAAAATACTTAGAACACGCAGGGTGTCACCCTCGTGGATCCACAAACAAACAACTAACAATGTTGAGGTAAAAAGAGCCAAGAGAAATCAATATAACCCACTGCACAACCAATAGTAGCGTGAACAAACCCATACCCAAGTAAACCAACACACAGTGACACAAGGCGTTTCAAAACAAGTAAACCCTATAACAACAATGACTGGTTATGGTGATACGAATGGGTGGAGACAACCATCCACTCTAAACCAAATGAAACCCTCCAACTAAAACCAACGAGAATGAAAGAGAACCTTTATGGCTGCTAATACTTAGAATGACCAACAACACTATGACTTCAACCAATATTGCAATGAAAACCACCAACGATTCATTCCAGACAAATATCACAATTTTACATAGTTTCCATACTTAAGGAAAGCACAGACCCATACACTCCGAGCCAATATCTATTTCATAACCAGATCAAATTCATGGTTGGTGAAAAGGCATACCTGTAACCAAGAGCACCTTAAAAACATGATTTCTTCAAGTGCTTCTTTCTCTTCCTGAAATTCAGAGCCTAACCACAAAAAAAAATGTTGAACAATAGACCGATTAGGGTGGAGGCCTGATGCAGGAGCATCCCTCACGATAAGCAAACCAACATGGAAGCAGAAGACAGTTGGAAGACATCCAGCGCAAGTTTTTGAATTTCCATTGAAGTTGATGCGCAAGTATAAATGAGATCATTTATTGAAAGCGCCTTGGAAAAAAATGTAATCAGACCTCAAGCAATACGCTCTCGTCTGAGATAGACATAGGTATTTATAGTAGTAGATGCAGGTAGATAGAATTGAATTCTTAGATTAGACAGTTTTAGAGTGCAGGAGGGAAAACGGATATAGACACCCTCATTTCACATTTTTTGTAACATTAGGCAGCATAATTCAGAGTAGGAAGAGCATAGGAGAGAAGCAGAGAACGGTAGAAGAACATCCATGTACAGATCTGAAATTAATAGAAGAAATTAATTCAGATTCATGGCTTTTGTGTTATTCTCTGTGTATGTGTGTTGAATGCTCTGTTTATGAGTATTCACTTCCTGTTATGCATTTTTTGTTATGCTGCGTGTATGATTGCATGTGTTGAGATTGAAATCTGAGTGGAAGTGAAGGAGTTTCAATTGTTTCTCTACTTGAGAAAGGATTCCTGCAAGGAGTGCAGTTGAAGTTGTCCGCAAGGAGTGCGTTGACAGAAGGCTCAGAGAGTTAACTCTTGTTCTCATACAACCAGGGGTGAAATCGGGTTATACGAGCCATGCAAGGAGTGTGCAGGCCGAACTAAGTCTCAGAGTTTCGATTCTGAGTAGAGTATCTGAGGACTGCTGCTGCGGAGGTGCGCAAATTCAAAAGACTTTGACACTGAGATGTCGTCGAAGATTTGCCGCAAGGAGTGCGCGCAAGGAGTTGCTTGGAGGACTTGAAGGTCGTGAGAAAGCTCAGGAGGAATAGACCTTTGAATTCAACGAAAGGTGAGTGCAGAGAAGATGTTGTGGAAAGTCGGGGAGAAGAGGTTTCATGAAGTTCCGAGAGTCTTTAGATATTCCAGAGATGCGAGGCAGTTACAGTGCAAGTGCAGAAAGGATTCAAAACTCAAGAGGAGCAGCACTGTTGATCCAAGTCGGTCAGGGCCGTTGGATTATTCACGAGATCGCCTATCGGGACCTCATGAGAAAAGTGTCCAAGGGTTGGTAGCGAAAATCACGATATTAAAATAAGTGATATCTCGACTACTCCGAGAATAGTGTGGGTCCACAGGAGTTGGAAAGCAGATAGGTGGCACATCGCATCTCGGGAGCTCGTAAGTGGAAGAGCTGAGAATTTGGTGTCAAGGGTCGCGAAGGCACGAGGGCACGAAGCGACGAAGTGGCGAGAGGACTAGGAGCCGTCCATATGAGGAGGACAGGTGGCAGAGATCGAGAGATCTCACGAACTCGGGAGTTCGCAGAGTGAAATCCCAAGTATTGGTTACTCCAAGTCACGAAGCGGTGAAGTGGCGAGAGGACTAGGAGCCATCCATCTGAGGAGGACAAGTGGTAGAGATCGAGAGATCTCGTGAACTCAAGAGTTCGCAGGGTGAGAGCCCAATTATTGGGCATTCAAAGTCACGAAGACACGAGGAGCGAGAAGGAGAATAGTCGTTGGATCTAGATCATTGGAGAACCGTCGGATCTGCACGTCGGATCGTGTATCAGGTTTCGCGAGAAAAGACTCGAGGATTTGGCCACGGAGATTGCGATATTGCGATAAGCGATATCCCGATCGTTGGAGGATAGTGTGGGCCATAGCGAAGCCAATGAGTGGAGTACAGGTGGCACGAAGCCATCAGGATCTCGTCGTGAGAAGTCTCGAGTATTGGCATTTGGACTCGTGATCCTGCGAAGCCCGAAGTCTCGGCGAGATAAAGGACCATTGAAAAGTCAACTCATGTGCGCATCGGCATCTTGGCGCATCGGGTATTGGGCGTTGGAAAACCAAGTTCTTGATATAGCGAGTCGTGAAGTCGCAATAGGATAAGTCACGGTAGGAGAAGGGTGAGGTCAACATTGATTTATATCGGCGCTCGGGGACTCGTAGGATTCCCACCCGTCCACTGACCTTTGGACTCGCGAAGTCGCGAGTTTCGACTTCCTTATAAGTAGAAGGAGGGGAGTCGCACGAAAGAAGTTGTGGGTAGATATTTCCCGATAGGGAAATAGAAGAGCCTGGAAGTTCTTCGGGCTGAGAAGAGAAGAAGATCCTGTGAGCGGACGTGCTCGTGAGATAAAAAAGGGCACAAGTCATTTGACTGTCCAGATAAAAAGAAGGATGGAGGAGAGACTCACATCGCCGAGGCACAAAGGTGAGATGCTGAGGAGGAATACGCTGAAGGCGGAAGGTCGCCGGTGATGCGAAAAGTCCTTTTGACGCCAGAAAAGGAGATGAAAAATACAGCACAAAGGAACAGTCTTTTTAGGACTGCTTGCAAGACCAAGTATAGAGTGTGCAAGGTCATCGTGGACAGTGGAAGCACAGATAATCTCGTTTCAACCGAGATGGTAGAAAATATGGAGCTGGAGACAACTGATCATCCAAGTCCATACAAGGTCTCATGGCTACAGAAGGGACATCAGGTAAGTGTCACTAAACAGTGCTTGGTTGACATTAAAATAGGGGGATATAATGATAAAATACTCTGTGATGTTATCCCTATGGATGTTTGTCATTTATTGTTGGGTAGACCATGGAAATATGATAGAAATGTGATGCATGATGGGAGAATGAACACATACACCCTGAAGAAGAATGGGAGAACCCATATGTTGCATCCAATTGAGGATAAGGAGGTGAAACCGGAAGTAAGCAACACAGTAATTCTCATGAGTGGGAAGGAACTTCTTACAGAAGTTAAGAAGAAGGAGGATCCACAATTCCTTGTGGTCAGAAAGCCGAGAATTGTTCTGACTAGCACAAGAGTGGATGATTTGCCAGAAGAAGTTCAGGAACTGCTGGAAGAGTTCGTTGATATTGTAGTGGACGAATTACCTCGTCCGTTACCACCGGTGAGGAGTGTGAGTCATCATATTGATCTCATACCGGGAGCTAGTTTTCCAAACAAATCCGCGTACAGATTGACTCCGCAGGAGAATGAGGAGGTTAAAAGACAGGTCTATTATTTATTGGACAAAGGTTTGGTCAGAGAAAGCTTGAGTCCATGTGTTGTTCCGACAGTACTAAGTCCGAAGAAAGATAGAGGCTGGAGGATGTGCGCTGATTCAAGAGCCATCAACAAGATAACTATCAGGTATAGATTCCCATTGCCAAGAATGGATGATTTGATGGATTGCTTAAGTGGGGAAAAAAAAATTTCAAAGATAGATTTGAAAAGTGGATATCACCAGATTCGCATGAGAGAAGGTCATGAGTGGAAAACAACGTTCAATACAAACAGAGGTTTGTATGAATGGCTAGTCATGCCGTTTGGCTTGACGAATGCACCAAGTACCTTTATGAGGTTGATGAATGAAGTCCTGAAGGATTTCATCGGGAAATTTTTCATCGTGTATCTGGATGACATATTGGTTTTCAGCGAGACAAAGGATGAACATCTGAAGCATTTAGCTATTGTGATGAAGAAACTACAGCAGGAGAAGTTGTTGATTAATATGAAGAAGTCCTCATTCATGAAGACATAACTCATTTATTTGGGGTTTGTTATTTCAGAAAATGAATTAAAGATGGATCTGGAAAAAGTGGAAGTGATTAAGAATTGGCCATCACCAAGGAACATATTTGAGGTGAGAAGTTTTCATGGTTTGGCTAGTTTCTACCGAAAATTCATCAGGAATTTCAGTGGGATTAGTGCAGCAATGATGGATACCGTGAAGAAAAGACATAAATCTTTTCACTGGACTGAAGAGGCGGAGAAAAGTTTCAATTTGTTGAAACGGAAGATTACGGAACAACCAATTATGGTGTTGCCGGATTTTCAAAAGACATTTTAGGTGAAATGTGATGCAAGCGGGTTTTCCATAGGAGCAGTCTTGAGCTAGGAAGACAGGCTGATTGCACATTTCAGCGAAAATTTGAATGAGGCAAAAGAAAAGTACTCCATGTATGATAAAGAATTCTATGCCATCATACAGGCATTGAAAAAATGGAGGCACTATTTGATTCCAAAAGAATTTGTTTTATATAGTGATAACCATGCATTACAGTTTGTGACTCAACAAGAAAAGTTGAATCAGAGGCATATTAAATGGGTTGAATACATGAAAAATTTCACTCTTGTGATAAAACACATTTCTGGTACTGCTAACAAAGTTGTTGATGCTTTGAGCAGGAAGTGCTTGCTGTTGCAGGAGTTCAAAGTCCGGACGTTAGGCTTTGATGATCTCAGGGACATGTATGCATATGATCAAGATTTTAAGGAAGCGTATGAAGCAGCTGAGAACCCGGTTCTCAGAGACAAAAGCCAGTGGAGAGAGTATGTGATCCAGGCTAGATTGTTGTTCAAAGGCAATCAGTTGTGTATTCTGAATTGCTCCATGAGGGAGAATCTGTTGAAAGAGAAGCACAGCAGAGGATTGGCAAGACATTTTGGTCATGACAAGACATTCACAAAGATGAGCGAGTCATACTTTGGGCCAGGGATGAGGTCAGAAGTTAAGAGGTTTGTAGATAGATGAAGGATTTGCCAGCATGCAAAGGGGAGAAAGCAGAATGCAGGTTTTTATCAACCATTGTCCATACCAGAGAGGCCATGGGAGGCAATTAGCATGGATTTTGTTTTGGGATTGCTGAGGACACAAAGAGGTGTTGATTCAATCTTTGTAGTATTTGATAGGTTTTCTAAGATGGCACACTTCATTCCATGTCAGAAAACCAGCAATGCGACTCACATCGCAAATTTGTTTTTCAAAGAGATCGTTCGACTTCATAGATTACCGAAAAGCATAGTTTCGAACAGGGACACAAAATTCATAGGGAATTTCTGGAGGACATTATGGAAGAAGCTGGGGACTAATCTGATGTTTAGTTCATCTTATCATCCTCAGACGGATGGAAAAATAGAAGTGGTGAACAGGAGTCTGGGAGACTTGCTGAGGATCTTAGTGACGGAGCACCATAGTAGTTGGGACAATATATTTCCGCAGGCAGAGTTTGCATACAATGACTCAGTAAATAGGAGCACAGGAAAAAGTTTGTTTCAGGTTGTCTATGGGATACAGCCGAGAGGAGTTTCTGAATTGAGGGATTCAGAGAAGACTGCTACTAACAGCGCTAGTGCAAAGGAATTCACTGAGGCGATGAAGGAACTTCACAGCCAGGTGAAGGAGCGACTATTGAAGTCAAGCCAGGAATACAAACACAGAGCAGATCAACATCGGAGGCAACTTTAGTTTGAAGTTGGTGATCTAGTTCTGGCACATTTGAGGAAAGAAAGGTTCCCGAGAGGAGCATACAACAAGTTAAAGATGAAGAAAATCCGACCATGCAAGGTCTTGAAGAAGATGGGAGAAAATGCTTATGAAATTGAGTTACCGGATGGGATCGGAATTTCTCCGATATTCAATGTTTTAGATTTATATCCATATAAAGATGATGAAGCAGGAGCAGAAAGTGATGATCAACCAGAGGTTCAGTGGCAGAAGCAGATGCCAGTTGTAGAAAAGCAACAGATGGAACAAATACTGAAAAAACGAGTGGGTAAGAAAACCAGAAGGAAAGAATATTTTGAATATTTGGCCAAGTGGAAGGGACATCCAGTTGAAGATGCCAGCTGGGAGACTGAAGAAGAAATTCTGAAGCATGGACAGGCTGTGTAGGAGCTCATGGACAGGAGCCCATGCAAATTTTCAAGCGAGGGAGTATGATGCAGGAGCATCCCTCACGACAAGCAAACCAACGTGGAAGCAGAAGACAGCTGGAAGACGTCCAACACAAGTTTTTGAATTTCCCTTGAAGTTGATGCGCAAGTATAAATGAGATCATTTATTGCAAGTGCCTTGGAAAAAAATGTAATCAGACCTCGATCCATACGCTCTCGTCTGAGATAGACAGAGGCATTTATAGTAGTAGATGCAAGTAGATAGAATTGAATTCTTAGATTAGATAGTTTTAGAGTGCAGGAGGGAAAACGGATATAGAAACCCCCATTTCACATTTTTTGTAACATTAGCCAGCATAATTCAGAGTAGGAAAAGCATAGGAGAGAAGCAGAGAACGGTAGAAGAACATCCATGTACAGATCTGAAATTAATAGAAGAAATTGATTCAGATTCATGGTTGTTGTGTTATTCTCTGTGTATGTGTGTTGAATGCTCTGCTTATGAGTATTCACTTCCTGTTATGCATTTTTTGTTATGCTATGTGTATGATTTCATGTGTTGAGATTGAAATCTTAGTGGAAGTGAAGGAGTTTCAATTGTTTCTCTACTTGAGCAAGGATTCTTGCAAGGAGTGCAGTTGAAGTTGTCCGCAAGGAGTACGTTGACAGAAGGCTCAGAGAGTTAACTTTTCTTCTCATACAACCAGGGGTGAAATTGGGTTATACGAGCCGTGCAAGGAGTGTGCAGGCCGAACTAAGTCTCAGAGTTGCGATTCTGAGTACAGTATCCGAGGACTGCTGCTGTGGAGGTGCGCAGAGTCAAAAGAATTTGACACTAAGACGTCGTCGAAGATTTGCCACAAGGAGTGTGCGCAAGGAGTTGCTTGGAGGACTTGAAGGTCGTGAGAAAGCTCAGGAGGAATAGACCTTTGAATTCACCGAAAGGTGAGTGCAGAGAAGCTGTCGTGGAAATTCGGGGAGAAGTGTCGCAGATTGGCGAAGCGACGAATGAGTCTCGTGGAGAGGCACTTATTCATTTCGCAGAATCATTGAAAGGAGAACGAACAGACGAAATATTTGGAGGAGGTTTCACGAAGTTCTGAGAGTCGTTAGATCTTCCAGAGGCGTGAGGCAGTTACAGTGCAAGTGTGGAAAGGATTCAAAACTCAAGAGGGGCAGCACTGTTGATCCAAGTCGGTCAGGGCCATTGGATTATTCACGAGATTGCCTATCGGGACCTCGTGAGAAAAGTGTCCAAGGGTTGGTAGCGAAAATCACAATATTACGATAAGTGATATCTCGACTACTCCGAGAATAGTGTGGGTCCACAGGAGTTTGCAAGCAGCCAGGTGGCACATCGCATCTCGGGAGCTCGTAAGTGGAAGAGCTGAGAATTTGGTGTCAAGGGTCGCGAAGGCGCGAGGGCATGAAGCGGCGAAGTGGCGAGAGGACTAGGAGCCGTCCATCTGAAAAGGACAGGTGGCAGAGATCGAGAGATCTCGCGAACTCGTGAGTTCGCAGAGTGAAATCCCAAGTATTGGGTACTCCAAGTCACGAAGCGGCGAAGTGGCGAGAGGACTAGGAGCCATCCATCTGAGGAGGACAGGTGGCATAGATCGAGAGATCTCACGAACTCAGGAGTTCACAGGGTGAGAGCCCAAGTATTGGGCATTCAAAGTCACGAAGATGCGAGGAGCGATAAGGAGAATAACCGTTGGATCTGGATCATTGGAGAATCGTCGGATCTGCACGTGGGATCGTGTATCGGGGTCTTGTGAGAAAAGACTCGAGGATTTGGCCACGGAGATCGCGATATTGCGATAAGCGATATCCTGACTGTTGGAGGACAGTGTGGGCCATAGAGAAGCCGGTGAGTGGAGTACAGGTGGCACGAAGCCATCAGGATCTCACCACGAGAAGTCCCGAGTATTGGCATTTGGACTCGCGATCTCGCGAAGCCCGAAGTCTCAGCGAGATAAAGGACCGTTGAAAAGTCAACTCACGTGTGCATCGGCATCTCGGCGGATCGGGTATTGGGAGTTGGAAAAACAAGTGCTTGATATAGCGAGTCGCAAAGTCGCGATAAGATAAGTCACGGTAGGAGAAGGGTGAGGTCAGCATTGATTTACATCGGCGCTCGGGGACTCGTAGGATTCACACCCGACCACTGACCTTTGGACTCGTGAAGTCGCGAGTTCCAACTTCCCGATAAGTAGAAGGAGGGGAGTCGTGCGAAAGAAGTTGTGGGTAGATATTTCCCGATAGGGAAATAGAAGAGCCTGGAAGTTCTTCGGGCCGAGAAGAGAAGAAGATCCTGTAAGCGGACGTGCTTGTGAGCATGCCTGTGTCAAGGCCAATGGAAGGAGTAACAGTGACGTGCAGTAAATGCATGTCACCTCCATCCCTAGTCCATTAATTTCTTAGTACACGCCATCAAACTTCCCATTAAATCAATTAATTAAACCATTTATTGAAACCATCACCCACTAAAACCAATAGTGCGACCCATATCAAACTTATGCCATAAAATAATCACCACTTCATATAACTCAATCAAGATGCATAACTATTAGCTTATGGCTAGGGTTAACAATGACCATTTAAATTGCAATGCATGTAGAGTAGTATATAGAATAGTTTAATTCCTTCCCTTTGCATTTGTTTATATTGCTTTTGCCTTTTTCCAACTTCTTTTTAGTATTGTTACTAACATGTATGTTGTGCAGGTGTCAAATAACAAGTCTAGGAATAGATAACAATAGTAGAAATGGATAACATAGGCAATCGTAACATGCGATTAGAGATCAGAACAAAACATAACATGCCTTACCCAACATTCACTTGTCGCACATAGAACCAACACATAATAAGCCCAATCCATTGCCAATAAGATCAACCATGTAAGCAGTGTCAAACAGTGGAAGAAACATCAAATAAGAGCCAAATATTATCTCCCAATCTACAAGGGGGTCCCACCTACTACTATTATTTATCATGTTAGCTTATAATAATAGGATTTAGCAATACTTTGCGAGAAAAAAAATGCCGTTGTGATTTTTAATCGTCAACACCACCATAAAAGACTTCTATAAGTTTCTATAGAGGAGTATAAGCCCGATAAAGAGGTCAAATCTGAACCTATTACACCAAGTCTTCCTCACAAAAACATTGTTACTCCTTCCTCCTAGATGCCTACACCATATTTTAAAGTTGATATACCTTATACATCTATCAAGGAGTCTAAGCCTTCCTCTCTTGAGCCATCTGATCAAACCCCATCTATTAAGAAATTGTAACAAGAAAATGTTCAGTTGCTTCAACAATTGGCAGGACGAGAAACTGTGGGTCGACATTTGCATCATGACAAAATTGTCCTGCAAGAAAAAGTAAACTCTCTTTAGAGATTGGTCGATCAGATGACCACCACCAATCACAGTCTCGGGATTCAATTGAAACACCGCAAAAGGACTAAGACAAAGTCCCTAGAGCATGAGGGAGAAGCTTCTAAAGCTAATCTAGCCCGTCCTTCATGAGTATAGTTATGTCGAGTGATCCATTTTTTTTGCAGAGGGACTTGCAAATCCTTAGGCATTGTAGAAATGTTGGTTTGATGTTTTGACTATTTTTCCAATGGCCAAATCCTTTTTGCATACAACAATTGTACATTTTATGCCCTTATTTATCCATTTTTAAAGGTATTATCAATATTTGTGCATCATTTCGCCATGGAATAGCACAAGGTATGTGTAATCATCATTTTACAATGGTTTTATGTTAATTCATCTTTAGTTGAATGATTACAATGATCTAACGTTTCTTATTTGCTTGCAATAGGTCAAAATTGTGATTCAGACTTCTATCCAGTCCTTCGTCTAGACCTCCATCCGACACTCCATCTGACACTCCATCCAACACTCAGAGCGCAGAGGAGTTGGTGGTTAGAATACTGGCGAGCTTCTATGGACGAATCGGGAACATGTGTTTTGTGCCCACTCATTCCCTCCAACCATGGAGCTCAACGCAGTTATACTTAGGTGGTTGCAACGACCGCTATGTGGAGTGCACGAGGTTGTTGGACAAAGATGTTTTATGTTAAACAAATTTAATGTATTTTTGTTTTTAGAGAGTGTTGAACCTTCTAGTGGTTGACCTCTCAAGCTCTGTGTAACTCTATAAATATTGTTGCCTATGCCATGAAGAAAGACACAGATTTTATTTTATACACAAACATTTTCTTCATTTTTCTAGATACTTTGTTCTTCATGATCAATACTAATGTTGCATTAAATCAGTGACCGCATTTTCCTATTGAAGTATTGTTGCGACCTTCTTGGGGGCCCACCAGTGGTCTGGGTAGTTTCTCATATTAGTATATATTTGCATCTGTATATTTTCCTTTCATATCTCTTCAATTTCGAAGTTGCTTGTTTAGTTCCATTCACTATGTATATCTCTTTAATTTTAGATTGCTTGTTTAATTTACATCACTGTATATCTTGTCTAACTTGTAGCTCACTTTCTGGATTTTTGTAAGCATCACAGAGCATGTGTGGACATCCATGGTTACTTGTTGATATTTATATTCTTAACACTTTTCTTGCAAGTTGTATTTCACTTGTTTAGAAGTTCTTTAATTATGTTGTCATGTATTTTTTTCTCTGTTTCATAAAATTGTAAATCACTTTGCATAGTATCTATTTAGATAGTGCTCATTTATTAAGTTGTAATTTCAAATACTCTTTGTAGGTGTGCATGGCTTGTTAACCCTATTTCTAGCATAGACATGATAAGATAGAAGTTGATTTTAAGTTATTATTTTCAATAGCATCCTAGTTGTAATTCTGAGTTATGATTTTCCATGATACCCTAGTTATAATTTCAAGTTTTGATTTTCAATGTTATCTTAGTTATGAATTTGAATTATGATTTCTAATTAGTGCTATTTATGAGTTTGTAGATTTTCTTGAATTATTGATTTTCAATAAAGTATTTTCCAGTATCAGTGTGATAGAGCAAATGATTGATGTTGAATCTCTTCTGCACAAAGTTTATAGATCATATGGATTCTAAGAATATCTAATGTTGTTTTTATGATGGAAAATATTTCTATAGATTGTCTTATCCATACTCTGCATTTCTCTATAGAAGTTAGTGTTATCACTGAAATTTCTTTCGTAAATTATTACAAGAATCCAACATCGTCAAACAGTTATGAGGTCACCCATGGACCAAAATTACCACAAAATAATTTCCAAAAGGTCCAAAACTATACAACCAGTGATAAAATTAAAGTGCGTTATGACTACACAGGGTGTGCGTGGACATGCACAAAATAGAAACACAGGAAAAGCGCACATGCACCCGATGCGTGATTGTGGTCGCTAAAAGCCACGCACATCTGAGAACGATGCATTTATGAGATTGGTCAGCCTCCCACCCACTTCTGGTTCAGCTTCCAAGTTGATTTGACACCCAAATCTCAACTTGATCCGACTGGGTGGCTGGTCAAAGACCTAAAAATGCCCTAGTTAGCCTCTTTTCACACTACAAGCGGGTTGCACAATACCTCAAAGAGGTGCTATAAAACAAGGCCATGGGTGCACTTCATTTTTAAGGAATTCAATAGAAAATTTATGTTGCTACTATTCTCTTGAGGAATCCTCTATTCTCATCAAGAGTATACTAGCACCATTACATTGGGCAATCCATCTCACCTCTTGAGTGGATTAGCTTGGAATTCTTTCACCATTTTCATTCAAAGTTGTAAGAAGAGATTATTTGTGGGGGTCCAAGAGCCCTCCCTTGGAGGAAGAAGGGACTCATAGTCCTCTTTCTTCTTGGTGTTTTCTATCACTAATATAAACCTTACCATTGGTGACATGAGTCTTATTGGTTTTTTTGTTCTTATTTCCCTATGCTCACTAGTTTAGTTGTTATTTTATTTCTTAGTTTAATTCTTAGTTGTTCTTTTATATTTCTTTCTCTAACCCTTTTATAGTTTTCCTTCTTAGCAAACCCAACTAAGCTTGAAAGCACCTATGTTTTGCTCATCTAGGTGGAAAAAGAGGCGCAACAGATGGGCGACTTGGCTGGGGAAAGGTATCAATTTCCTACCCCATTTGGGTTTTTATAGCTCTTATTTTGGTTTATTTAACCTGCAGGTGCATTAACCGGCCCAAGCCGACCTGCAAAAAATCTAATTCCAGGTTGAATTGAGAGAATTCCATCTAGAATTTTCTTCATGGTCGTGTGTCAGTTGTGCACAGGTTTTTTGGCCCACAGATGCGCATCGTGCTCACATGCGCCAAAACCACAGTTTTGTTCTACGCACCTGTGCCCATAAACCCGTTTCAGTCTGCGCACAGGCGCTCAGTGCGCCTTTGTCTACTCTAGGACCCGCACACCTGTGCAAAAAACTACACATTGTAAGGTTTTTGTGATTTGGGAAAGACCCCTAGCCTTCTTAAAAGTGATTTCATGCATGTTGTAAGCTACACCACATTTAGTTCCCTCTTCATATAAAGGGATTAGTCAAAACACATAGGCACTTAGGGGGTTTTTAAATCATTATTTCCTCTTTTGCTTTCATTTCGCCATATGGATGGCTTGCTTTGACTAAAAGTATAAGTTGGAATCATTTGTAAATCACATCAAACTTGCATTGGTACTAGAAGTTGGATAACAATCGCTTAGTATGCTCTTCTCTTGCGCTTCCAAGTGACCTTGAGAATCAGAAAAAGATTGTAGGACAATTTCATCTCCCTTAAAAAGACTAAAACCTTTAGGAGAGGACAACAACCCCTCTTGGGACTCCTCTTAGTTTATTTTTCAAAACACATCTTAAGATTGTAACGGGCCCATACATGCCCACATGATCACAATCTAGGATAGTTTCAAAGATTTTCTTAGATTAAATCACAATAGGGAGTTAAAGTAATAGTAAAGGACCCATATGTCCACATGTTAGTTTCCTAGGGACTTTTGAATTACGAAGGGTTGTACCAAAGGCATTTAGTTAATTAGGTAATCAACACTTGTAAGGACCAAGCGAAGTCCACATGCAGCAAGGTGACACCTAATTCATTAAAACATTGGCACACTTTCACTTATTCACACACAAAAGTCACTTATCACTCACATAGTTTCTTCTCGAAACGTGGAGGTTAAAGTAAGTTTCCTCCAAAGGGATTATGAAACACCCCACCCTTTTCTTGACGAAACTATCCACTCCCATTTAATTTCAATGAGATTGGTTCACACCCCCAATCTCTCAAACAACCACATCTAAATTTTTTCTAAACAACTCACCAAGTTTTCCTCCACAGGAGGTGCCAAAAGTAATTTTTTAGTCTAGGTAGGATTCTGGGTATAGGCATCCAAATAATTCCCCGTTATCTGGTTCTCACATTGTCAAAACAATAGAAGTTGTCAAATAGGGAACTGAAATCCTCCAAGTCAAGTGTTCATAACACCATAAAGCAAGGAGATACCCATGAAGGGTTGAAGGCCAATGTCTGGTTGTTCTGTGCATCCCCCATTGAGGCACCCACCTCTTGGACGGGATCCAACCCGTGACCCATTTCGTAGGCCGAAAATCTAAATGTCTCACTTTGACCGAGGTACCTAGTGACCAAATTTTAGGACATCTACCCAGGTGGCAATTGTGGAATGAAATTGCACCTTGATCGGATTTTGTGTGGCTATTGGGAAATATCACCACCTCTTTAGGGATATGCGTCCTTTACCCCTCATTATAATTGATTATTTCATCCTTCACTAGTGTCTCTTCCGGTGACTTCAGACCCCACTGTTGAGTATTATTGGAAGGTCCAGTGCTATTTGAGAGGAAGGACGTTACATCTTTTAGGACACGAGAATTTATTTTCGTTGATTCTCCACGTGGACAAAACCCATTTATCCACATATATGCTTCTTTTACAAAAACACTTTATGTATGATGCACTTCTGATTACAATTTTTTTTTTTTTTTGAGATATATATTGTGTTAAGTTCAAAATATTGCAACAAAGGATCTTGTTTATTTATTACTCTCACCACAATTTGCACACATCCACTCAACTAGTTGGACATCATAGGGGACCCATATAACCCCCATCGTTCCAGACATTTTCTAAACCTCCCTCCTATTTTAGGGGGAGTTACTAGCCTTGCCAACTCATCGGCACCACCTTCACACACTCCAGTGAGTGCCACTGTCTTAGGATCAACTTTTCTTGGTTCCACATTACTTGGGTCCACTTCCCAAGTCCCTCAATCCACCCGCTCTCCCTTACATGGAAGCGGGGGGTCAAATCCTTCTCAAAGGGGAAGTACTAACCCACCTAGTCCCCCTCAAGGGTCAGGTTCACAAAACACTCACACCATGGCTAGAGATAATCCTCCCCCCCCACTACAGATGCCATATTTGGCCTCTCTTAACATACCAGATCTAAGAAAACTTACAAATGATTCTATATTGCATGACCCCATAGGGCCTGCAATGCCTACCAAACTACCTTCAGACATCCCCAAGTTTGAAGGAAAGGCAGGGGATGACCCGGCCAACCATGTCATGACTTTCCACTTATGGTGCTCTTCCAACAACATTATGGATGATTCCATCTGACTACGATTATTTCAACACACACTCACTGGCCCATCAGCCAAATGGTATGTAGACGAAAAATCGGGGTCCCATGCGACTTTCAAGTCCTTGGCCAAAGCATTTTTGATCTTCTTCCAATTACCAATCTGCCACGACAATGGTCTTGAACTACTCTCTAATTTCAAACAAACCTCACCCACACATATCGCTGATCAAATTCATGAGTGGCGTAGACGACATAGTTTGTGCAAAGCTTAAACCACCAAACAACAGTGTCTTGACTGGTTTCTCAGATCACTTGTCTCTCTCCTTGGTAAAGATGTAGCTTCCACCTTCCCTCAATCCGAAGAGGAAGCCATCAATAAGGATCAACAATACAACCTCATCTATTCACAATCAGGGTACTTATACATAGTACTTCCTGATCTCCCAAAACTCGTGCCATTCGGTCAAGACAAACCCGAGATGTCTCACTCAGCAGATGGATTAATTGGTAATACCACACACCACAACCGTCAACCCCAACCACCACCAATGTATGGCACACCTCAATATCTGTCGGAATATGGGGGAACTTCTTATTACCCCCAACCCCCTTATCAACAAACATACCCTATTTCTATTCCTCCACCCATCAGTGGGCCACCACAGGCACCCCCAATACACCCACCTATCCAAACAAGTTCTGGTACCCCCTCTACCTCAGCTTATACTCTGAGTACTGTGAAAGAGCCACGCCTTCCTATGTACCTTACGGATCAAAACTCCCACAGAATCCGTACTTTCCATTCCCTGGTCCTCCACATCCCATGGAAACCCCACACCCTCATGCTGGGGTGAATTTTGTCCAACCCTCTCTCGTTCAGCAATATCAAAATTTCGAACAGCTGAATACGGAAAATCCGACCCATCTGTCGAATAATGCCAAAAATAAAGGAAGAAACAGGAACAATAACAACACAAACCAAGGAAGGAATCAACCCCAACAAAACCAACCTACTGGGGGCAACCAAAACCAAAAGAATCAGAACCCCCAGGGGGGCAATAACAACAGGCGTCAAGGGAGAAATAACAATACTATTAGAACCACCTTCCCTTGTTCCCTTTGCGGTGAGTTCAGTCATTATACTCATCATTGCCCCCAAATCGCTAATTTTAAATGGCTGAAAGACTCGGGAAATCTATCACATCCTCCAGCACTGCCTACCCCCCAGCAGGCCCCACAACAATATGTGCAACAACCCCCCCAACCGTGCTGCAGAATCCCATTCTGAACTAGGATGTGATAAACACCCAACCTGACACACAACCTACCCAACCACATTTGGGACAGTACCTCAATCCAAACAATCCCGTTGATCGTACTATCCTCCTCACCAGTGAGGAAGAAATACTTCTGCAAACACATAGTTGTCAATACCGTGCACCCGCTGAGTCTCCTCCCATTCCCCCAGAAATAAACCCAGCACCGACGGGACCCCCATTGGTAATTCCTCTCCCTAACGCTGAAACACCTCTTCGCCTCCATCGCATCCCATTACACAAGAATGTCCACAACCCCTAGGCTAGGGTGGCTCATAATTACAGTTTGGTCGATGACTTAGCACAATTCCCGGCTGCCATGTCAGTCTTAGAGGTCCTTCAAACTTGTCCCACTCAACGGAAATCATAACTTTCCGCCTTAGGGGCAGTCGACCCCACGGATACCCAACTCATCACATTTGATCTCGACAGTGGAGAACCTCACCTTCCCTCTCTAATCGCTTTTCAAATCCCAGTAAAAATTTGGAACATTACAGTTCATCGATGCATCATTGATGAAGGTGCATCCACATGAATTATGTCCAAGTCTGTATGGCAGAAACTTGGTTCCCCCGAACTCATACCATCTACCATTACCTTAAGAGATTACAACGGATGACCATCATCTCCTAAAGGGCTCTTCTAAAATGTCCCCATAGAACTCGGGGGAAAGACTATTCTTATCGACATTGAAGTTATCGATGCCCCACTCAATTACAATATCTTGTTAGGTTGTAGCTACATGTATGCTATGAAGGTAGTTGCCTCTTCTGTCTTTCGAATGATGATATTCCCCCATAATGGGAAGATCATTACCATTGACCAAGTCTCACATTACGAGCCTAACCCTTCTGCCAATATCGATAACATTCTCTCTCTCATACACACGAGTCATGACACATACCCACTCATCAAAATGGGTCCCAGAATTTTCAAAGACCCTTCATTGTTAGGAACTTACCATGGTGCACCACCGCTCCTTCATCCTTCCAATCAAGTATGAGTCATATCATCCAACAGAACTGACATAGAGGATACCCTTCCTCCTAGGGAGGCTTCTATCATATCTGACGTCCAACTAGTCATAAAGCTCCCCCCTCATGAGCCTCCTGTGAACTCGTTAACTCCACCAGTTCACGATTTCACCTCTCCACAAGGCCATATCCCAGTTTGGGAGATAGTTCCCCAAGCCATTACTCAAATCCCCTTCTTCTACCCCCCACCAGGCATACAAGATTTCCAAGTAGCCGCAATGCTTACCCTCCCTAATATGGTGTTAGCAATTCCAGTTTGGTATTTACATCCACCAGAGATGGTCCCTCAACCATCCATTCGCCCCCAAACGGAAGGAATCCCAATGATGATTCCCATAATCACTCCCACCATACCCTCTGCACCCCCACTTTGTAACATCTCTACCACAGCTGGGGGCAGGCGAAAGAAGAAGGAGCCCACAGCTCCACTTTCCCCACATGTCCAACCTCCTTGCGCGCTATGTGAGAAAGATGGACACCAAACCAACAGCTGCCCATCTCTACCCGAGTTACGAAACCTAATTCCACTTAATCAAACACCATCAACGCTCGCCATTGTAGAAAGTACTGTCTCTACCGCCCCTCACTCAAGTAGTAAAGGGTTGCAAACCAAATTCTCTTGCGCCATATGTTCAGAATATGGAAATTATACACACCATTGCCCAGCACTACCGTGTTTCCAGCAGACATTAGCCACAGTACGCCAAAGATTATAGAATGAACCCAATCCAGCTACATCATCGCTACCAACAATCATTGACATCCATTATGTCACGAATTCAGTCAATGAACGTATGAGATGCCCTTGCTCTCAATGTGAATCCTTAGATCATTTTACATACCAATGTCCTATGATCATTGAATACAGGCAATGCCAATTGAACCTGATTCAAACCCCTGCACCCCTTACAGAATCAATGGTTGACCTTACCTCATCACTAGAGATTCTTCATATCATTTCTCCTGAACCAGAGGCACTCTCGACGCCTCCATGGTTCTTGGACTACTTATCTGAGGATTCACCCCCAAACCCCCCCAATTTTCCCATTCATTTCCCTACAAAAATTTTACATCCAACTACCATTGTTACTCCTCAGTACTTTGATATTTGGTTTATGTCAAGTGAACCATCGCAATATCATTATGTCATTCCCCCTGCTTCTTCATCACCAGGGGACAACCACACGGTGACAATCACCGATATCACTCTTTACGACCCCTTGTATTCCCGCTAATTCCACTGTGACGAGGACATACTCAAAGCGTTAAACACCCTCGACTACCCATGGGATGCGCTACACCATAGAGCGCTCTTCTTTCCACAGGAAGCCTCCAAGCCTCCTAACCAACACCCCATTTATGTAGTTGAAAACAAGGATTTTATCCCATCAGGGCATATCGATTGGCTCAATAACCCCATTCCCGCCCCTAATGATTTTGAAGAAGGAAACATGGCCAACATTTCCCCAACCATCAAAATCGACATTTCCATCAAAGATGGAGTCGTCGAGGAAATCACCATTGGCACCGTGTGCACTCTTCAAGAAATCACCACCTTTAAAGCCCTCTTCCAAGAATATTGGGATAGTTTTTCCTGGTCCTACACCGAAATTTTTGGCCTTGATCCCTCTATCATTGAACATCGCATCGACACCTGGCCTGGCATTACACCAGTTCGTCAAAAATAGCGACCGCAACACCCATCCAAAGCAGCGGCCATTAAAGCTGAGATTGACAAATTACGCATGGCTGGGTTCATCTACCCCATCGCCTATACCTCATGGGTTTCCAACCCTGTACTCGTTAACAAAAAACAGGGTACTATCCGCGTTTGCAAAGACTTCCGCGATCTCAATCACGCATGTCCCAAAGACAACTTTCCAATGCATTTCATCGATCAAATTATCGACGACTGCGTAGGCCATGAGGCTCTATCCTTGATGGACGGTTTCTCTGGTTATAATCAAATCCAAATCCACCCAGCCAATCAATACAAAACCACATTCACTACCCCTTGGGGTACTTTTTCATATCGTGTCATTCCTTTTGGCTTAAAGAATGCAGGTGCAACTTTCCAATGGGCTATGACATACATTTTTCATGATCTATCTCATATCATCCTCGCATACTTGGATGATCTCACAACTTGATCTAAGAAACGTACCCAACACCTTGATGATTTACGGATCATCTTCCAATGGTGTCGTCAATACAACATCCGCTTGAACCCCCTCAAGTGCATGTTTTGTGTCACTGCGGGGCACCTCCTCAGATTCATTGTTTCTCAAAGCGGTATTACCATGGACCCCCTTAAAGTCCAAGCCATCACAGAAATTCCACTTCCCCGGAATTTACGTCAACTCCAGAGCCTACAAGGAAAAGCTAACTTTTTACGGTGATTTATCCTAGACTACGCCACTCGAGCACACGGTTTCCTTCGCTTACTATGCCATGGTATCCCATTTCACTGGAATGAACATGCCCAAAAAGAATTTGACGATCTTAAAATGGCATTGTCTAATTCCCATTTAATTAGTTCACCCGACTATATCCTCAACCTCTCACCATCAGTTGTCTCAGTAGCAGGAGTTCTCATTCAAATCAACGATGACGATCGTGAGCATGTCATTTACTACGTTAGTAAAAACCTCTCAGGGCCACCCTTGAAGTATAAACATGAAGAGAAACTATCCCTTGCAGTCATCCTCGCCATCCAGAAACTGCATCATTACATTCTGCTTCACATGACTAAGGTCGTCGCAGATTCCAACCCTATGCAATACTTTCTCAATCGTCGGCAAATTAATGGAAAATTTTCCCAATGGATCATTATCCTTCAGGAGTACGCTCTTGAATTTTCAACACCCAAGAAAAAGAAATCTCTCATCCTCGCCGAACTTGTCACGACCTTCCCCTCTGATACTACCAATGCCCCCGTCACTACCAACTTCCCAAATGAATATCTCTTTTACATCACTTCATATGATCCTTGGTACGATGACCTCCTTGTCTACCTCCTAATCCAAAAGTTCGGTAACCACCTCTCACGAGATGATCTTCGTCATATTCGCCACCAAGCCCCCCTCTATCTCCTCATCAAAGAAATCTTATATCGGAGAGGGGTCGACACCATACTTCGTCGATGCTTGACTATTAACGATGTCGATAGAGTCTTGAACGACTTCCATAGAGGTGCATGTGGGGGCCATATTTCGGGAATGTCCACAGCTCAGAAAATCATCCGAGAAGGTTACTTTTGGCCTACATTGTTTCACGATTGCATTCATGCCGTGAAGTGATGCGAGCAATGTCATATTTACGCCAACAAAGAACGAGCACCACCTGCTCTTCTTCACCCAGTCATTACTGTCGACCCCTTTTGTAAATGGGGCATCGACTTCATGACTTGTAATCCCCCATCCAGCAATGGAAACAAATAAATTGTTGTTGCAGTCGATTACTTCACAAAATGGGCTGAAGCTATGCCCACCTTCAACAACACTGTTGACACTGCAGCGTGTTTTTTCTTTAATCACATCATATCTCTCTTTGGATTACCACTCCAACTAGTTTCCAATCATGGGAAACACTTCAATAATGAGATTTTCGTCGAACTCTCATCTCGGTTAGGATTCTTCCATGAGTTTGCCTCACCATATTACCCTCAGTATAACGGACAGGTCGAAGAAGTTAACAAGGTCCTCAAGACCATGTTACAGTGCACGGTTAATAAACATAAGACCAATTGGCATCATATGTTATCTTCTGCGCTATGGGCTTACCGTGTGGCCTTGAAAACAACCACTGGTTTCACACCATTTCATCTAGTCCATGGGTTTGAGGCCACTCTTCCCATCGAGTGCGAGATTCCCACCTTATGCACCGAAATTGAGCTATTACCTGACACTGCTCCAATGGAGCAACGCTTGCTGAACTTAGAGTCCCTGGATGAAGATCAGCGATCTTCATTACAGAACAATGAGGCAGCCAAAAAATGGTAAAAGGCCACCTTTGATTGTCATGTCAACCTTTGCTCATTTCACGAAGGTGACCTCATCCTTTCTTACGATATCGCTCACGATACCCTTGTTCATGGAAAGTTCGAGTCACTATGGCATGGCCCCTACATTATCCAACATTGCCTCACCAAAGGTGCATACATCTTGACCTCTCCTGAAGGCCTCTCTCTCAAAGAACCCATCAATGGGTTATACTTAAAGAAATTTTACGCCTAAGCGTAGCCATTCTAGTTTAGGTTATTTCTTTTATAGTGTTTTTAATATTTTTTCCATCCCTCGCGTCTAAACTATCATTTGTGCTATTGACAGATGCTTCCTCCACTGGCCTACCACATCGGTTACGCCGACAACGCTAGCCATTGGACACAAAATATCGCTTCGATAGCTTGGGCCCTCTATACCCCCTCACATGAACTGCTCCACTCCAGCGGCATATGTTTGAGTTCAGCAGCCAACAACCAAGACTAATACACTGTCGTCATTGGCCTCCTCACTGATGCCCATCATCATTGTATTTGTCACCTTAGTGTCTTTATTGACTCTCAACTAGTCGTCCTCCAGCTCAACAATGTGTATTGTGTCTGCGATCCTTGCCTCTTTCGAAAATACCTGCAAGTTAGACTTTTATCTCGACATTTTGATTTCATTACATTTACACATATTCCAAGACAATTGAAACAAATTACAAATAACTTAGCTAACATTGTGTTAGATTGGTATATATCACATCAAGATACCTCTACACACACATAAACCATCAAGAACCTATCACAGCATATATAGATTAGACATCATCAACACATTAAAAAACACATGTAAACATCACATAGACCCAAAAATTTATACTCATATATATATAAATCGGTCCACAGTGCCATCAAAATGTTTACGTACAAATATACAAACATCCACAGGCCAGTGAAGCACCTCGGTACAAAATTGGTGCCACTACACCAAAATGGGCTCACCAGCCTATATACAAAATACAACAATACATAGAGAAACATTCAAGGTGCCTCTAGAGCACCACCTCCTGCCCCTCCCTCGGGCGGTGGTCCCCCACCCACTACTGGTCCCTCCGGACTGAGAGGTAACCATCTAGTTATCACAACACCTGCTACTGCTGCTCACCGCACCATGGCCCACCACATCGGCGGAACTCCCACACACTACTCTAGGATGCCCTCATCCTGGATGCACGACCACATGCCCTCAGGCACGCCCTGTAGCACCACCTCCAGGTGGCGGTGAATATCCTCAAAATCTCCCTCGGCCTCCGCCGAAGGAAAATGCGATGGACCGGCACCTGGGTCATCACATCGGTGTCTCCTCGCTGCTCTCTCATCATCAGTTGGTCTCGCCTCGACTTCCTCGTGCTGAGGTCTCTCTCCTGCCCGTGGCCCTCCCTGTGGCGGTCTCCCTGGCTCCTGGCAAGTTGGCGCTCTCAACATCTCAACCTTGCACCCGCGAGGTCCCACATATGCGCATACAAACAACCAAACGATAGTATCAGCATCTATACAAAATAAATATGTCATGCTATCTCAAAAAATCAACATATCAAACTCATAAACATACCTCGGTGATCAAACACCTCTCCTGGAGGTAACGCCATGTCCGGATCACCCCGGAAGTCAACACCAACGTATGGATACTGCACTATAACTTGCGGCATCTACCACCACACCTGTGTCGCCTCAACCGTGAAAACATGGCCGCCCTCGCCACCACCGTGGTGAACCAAAATCATCGACCACCGCCTCAGTCGTGGCTCTTGTGCACCAGGAGCACCCAATAAAATCCTAGGGTGCAACATAGGCACCCTCTCCAAAAACTAGGCCACCAGGATGGACCCAAAGGCAAAGTCCCCTAAGTCTGTAGACCGATATCTGTCCAGCTACCCTACCATCCTCGCATGCAGTGTCAACCCCCAAGAAAAGTGCTCCTCAGCCAGTGCCCTCCCCATAAACCTCAACTGACCACCACTGATCCGTTGAGTCATGAGGGACCCATACACCCTCACAATCATCACTGCTACACAGCGATGAGCTAGAGCATCCATCGCCCCGATACTCATGACGGAGCCCGACATGTAGTTCTCCCTCGAACAGTACCTCCGGCCCAAGGTCGCTACCGACACATCCGCCGGTAGGGGCATTCCCAGAAAAGGGAGCCCAGTCAGAAAGTATATGTCCTCCACCGCACTAAAGGAGATCTGCTCTCCCCACACCATAAAGCAATGCAGATTTGGACTCCACATCCGGATCAGAAACTGCAGGACATACTCCTGCGCCCGTATCAATGGGCACTCAAAGAACTTCAGCATCCCACGGGCAGCCAAAGTGGCACGAACCCCTGGCTCCTCAATAGCCACGACATCCCTCAGCTAGGACCAATCCCGCTCTCGCCAGCCGACCGACATCGTGAAAAATGATCGCCTACAACCACATAATACAGTCCTAGTTCAGCCATATTGACCATAAAAAACATTAAAAAAGATAATTTTTTCACCCGTCAGCCTTGCCCACAAGGCGCGGCTGTTTAAACCCACAGGCACGCACATATGCACAGTTTTTTAACCCATAGGTGCGCACATATGCACACCTATTTACCCCACAGGCGCGCATGTCCATCCCATAGGTGCGCATACGTGTGTGCCTCCCCACCCTACAGGGGCGCCTCCATGCGCCCCTGTCACAAACACAGGCGCACATCATAGCGTGCTTATCCACTACATAGCCGTGCACCCATGCGCGACTGTGTAGCAAACAAGTGCACATATCATGCGCGCCTTTGTCCCTCCTACGGGTGCACCCATGCATGGATATCCGGGTATTAGGTGCGCACCCATGCGCGTATATTTTCAGATCGCCCAGGCACTGGGGGGTCGACACCCATAAAACCCCATGTACATCCCTTCGTACAGACCCTGCCCATAAATGAAAAACCTACTTCTATGCAGGACAATAAGACTACTAACCTGAAGCTCGTTGGTCCTGAATCGACTACCTCGTTCTCTCGGAATCTCCAAATCTCCTCTGAATACCTCTTGTCCAGTCACTCTAGAATAAAGTACAAATGAGGTGGCAATGTGGGCCCTACAACTATATATAGGCCTTTCCACAAACTTCCAATCACCATTCTGAGAGCTCCAGGTGTCTGTTTTTCGACCCGTCTTTAGCCACGGGATCAGCATCCCATCATCTACATCAAGACAGTCCCTGGGCCATTTTTTATCCTTAGCCCCCGGGGAGCCATTTTTTCATACCCCATCCAGGTATGCATGCTCATGTTCAAAATTATCAAATAAATTCTTGTATGTTCGATTATCTTCAGATATTTTTCACATCGGGTATTTGGTTTTCATGTGTGTAGGTACTTGGTTATCATACATCAACGCAACCCCTTCAGGTATATAATCAACACTGGCATGCAATCATTCCCTCTGAATCTCAATTGCATCTCCAGTCACACCCTCTGACATTTGCCTCTAGGATCCCCACCTCTGGATCTGCAGTACCAACACCTCCATTTCATATTAGGTACTGTCACCCGGTAGCACTCTCCCCCACATGAGTTGTCCCATTCATAGCACCCTTTTGTACTTTGACACTCATGTTTTTTTTCAACCCTTTATGGATGGGAGTCCCGATAGTCTTACATCATGTCACGAATTATCCACATACTCATTCTCCCCATTTTGCTAGCTTTCCCACTAGACTCCCAGATTATCTCTTCAAGGTTCTATTTTGACTGCACCTCCGCAGTATCATGAACCCTCCATTTCATCCACAATCAATTTGCCCCTCTGCAAATTTCCCTCCATTTCACCTACCTCATACAAAAACCCACCCATGGGGCCCCCACCCTCCACCAGTTCTCCAAGCAAATTATGCCCTAACCGGCCCAACCATATTACATTGGGGCACCCATTTCTGTATTTGTACACTCATCCCAAATTATTCTTTATTTATTTGATACATTGTAAAAAGCCTTTGTTTCCAACATTTACATATATTTGTGTCATCACCTTTGATGACCTTCTTCCCTTTTTGGAAAATGCAACCCATGTCGTCGTTGGTTGGGGCACTCCTTATCATCTACCCTTGTTGACATCATCCATATACTCCGAGTATCCCATAGGCCACTTACCTCTGCCCTCTGAGTTTGTTCACTTTGTCCCGCCTCTGGCACAACTTATCCCATGTCTTGTTGTCCCCCTAACACTTGACCTAGTTGAACGGTTGTGGCTATTTATACTTCACACATACCCCAAACCAAGGGAAGTCTTGAGTCTCCATACATATTGATTCCTTCCATGTACCTCCTCAGTTCCTAGCCTCACCTAGTAGATTTCACGAAGCCCTTTTCTTCTCGGAGTCGCGTCCCCCTTTTTGTCGACATCAGTACAGTTTCCAGAAGGGCGACCATATCTTGACTCTCATTACCTTTACAATGAGAGGTCTCAGATGGCATAGGGAGAACAACCATTTCTCCCTACTGTCGTTGACCCCTGCAACATTCGACTTCAACACTTTCTCATGTTACGGTGGGTCTTACTTTACAACTATTGCAGTTATTTCTTATATTTGCCGAAGACCTCTGAACTTGGCTGGGCTATCAATTCCTACAAAATCCATGATATTTATTATAGATGTCATTGCCTACTATTCAGATTATGTTCCTCCACATAATCGTCTTCTTCCTTTACCACGACCGCCCCCGTGGGTGTTGCAGTTGTCTACATCAACACACCATTCCTTTTTTTTGAGTTACATGACACGAGTATGGGGCATGCCCGCCTCGTTTGTACACAGTTTATTTTTACACACCTTATGGAAGGTTGGTTTCTACAGGTTCCCTTCTCCCTCCAATGGGTAACTCTTGACACTCCCACTACCGCTCTCTCTTACAACGATACTCTCAATAGAAGAAACATTGATGAATTTCGGCTACACGTATTCTCCTAACCTCATCCATCAGGGGGCATCTGTTATCACTGAAATTGCGTCCGAAAATGGTTACAAGAATCCAGCATCGTCAAGCAGTTATGAGGTCACCCATGGACCAAAATTACCACAAAATCATTTCCAAAAGGTCCAAAACTATACAACTAGTGATAAAATTAAAGTGTGCTATGACTACACAGGGCATGCGTGCACATGTGCAAAACAGAAACGCAGGAAAAGAGCACATGCACCTGATGCATTTATGAGATTGGTCGACCTCCCACCCACTTCTGGTTCAGCTTCCAAGTTGATTTGACACCCAAATCTCAACTGGATCCAACTGGGTGGCTGGTCAAAGACCTAAAAATGCCCTAATTAGCCTCTTTTCACACTACAAGTTGGTTTCACAATACCTCAAAGAGGTGCTATAAAACAAGGCCATGGGTGCACTTCATTTTTAAGGAATTCAACAGAAAAGTTATGCTACTAATATTCTCTTGAGGAATCCTCTATTCTCATCAAGAGTATACTAGCACCTTTACATTGGGCAATCCATCTCACCTCTTGAGTGGATTAGCTTGGAATTCTTTCACCATTTTCATTCAAAGTTGTAAGAAGATATTATTTGTGGGGGTCCAAGATCCCTCCCTTGGAGGAAGAAGGGACTCATAGTCCTCTTTCTTCTTGGTGTTTTCTTTCACTAATATAAACCTTACCATTGGTGACATGAGTCTTATTGGTTTTTTTGTTCTTATGTCCCTATGCTCACTAGTTTGTTATTTTATTTCTTAGTTTAATTCTTAGTTTTTCTTTTATATTTCTTTCTCTAACCCTTTTCCTTATAGTTGTCCTGCTTAGCAAACCTAACTAAGCTTGCAAGCACCTATGTTTTGCTCATCTAGGTGGAAAAAGAGGTGCAACAGTTAGCATTGAGTTAATTCCACTTGAATTGTCATTAGTGGTTAGATGTCATCATGATGTAATTCATCACCATAGACACAATCATCACATCTGAATACTGTCACTACACTCTTGCTTTCAGTTAGGTAGATTACTGTTTATTCTCTACAAGATAGAAATAATTATGAGTTTTTTCTTTAAGAATATAGTTCACTTGTAAAGATATTTCTGACAGATTATTTGTGTGTTTTCTTGTTCATTCATAGGTATATTAAATAGTTCATAGATAGATTACTTGTTGTTTGATTATTCATAGATAGATTGAATATATAGATTAAAGAGTTCAAAGATAAATTACTTTTTATTTGCTTATTTAGAGATAGATTAAATAGTTCATAGTCCTAGATTGTTTAAAACTACTTAAATTAAATAGTTCACAGTACTAGATTGCTTAAATCTTATTAGTTAAAGGTTTCTTTGCATATTTAGCATAGAGTATGATGTTTGAATGGATTTTGAAAGTCATCTTTTTAAAGTAGAATTGTAAATTAAAAAGAGTGTTGATCCCTAGAGTAAACCATCTCCTTAGCTAGTTAATCTTCCTGTTAGCTTTTCTTTCTGCCTTGACTCATACTATGCCACAACTCTAAGTTTACTTACCCTGGGTTGAAAATTTAATTGAGGGAAATTGGTACATATTGTTTCCCCGTCAGTAGGATTATGTTATTTTGTTATATCACCAAATATTTCTCTAGAATTCATTTGTTGAAGGATACCTGGAAAACAACTTCTTCTATGATTTTGAAATTTTTAAATATCTAAACATTCTTGTTCAGAAAAATGTTTGAATTCTTTCCAAAACGTGATCATAAGAAGTGAATTTTTTTAAATATTATCATAAGTATAATATTCATGAAAATACTTCTTTGTTGCAATTTGAAGACAATGATTTTCATCCATTTTAATTGGATCATGCATTTTAAAGTCAATAGAAGAAAAATTAATGTCTTATAAATATGGGGCTTATACTATAGCATTCCCTAAATCCAACAGAGTATAGATACCAACATGAATAGGATAAGGTGGCCATACTCTCTTTTGTGCATTCTATAAATCCTTAGCTATACATTTTCTAGCTATTTGATAATCCACTTATCTACAAACTAATCTATCAGGTAGAAATCTTGGTAGTGCATGAGGGAATGTATAATAGCCAAAGACCCTAACATAGGAAAACTTTTCTTCAATGTGCCAGTGTGCAATCTTGTTTAGGTTTTTAATGATTTGGTCATAAATTCGAGGAGGAGGATAACCATATAACACTTCATGGATTGGAACAATGACATTATGACATATCTCATAAAAGTGTTCTTTCTGCAAACAAATATGTTATGAGTGTGAATTCAAGGGTAGATGGAAATTGAAATCAAATTTAAAACACAAATAAAATATTCGTAAAATACAACATTAACTATTTCACATGAAAATGACAGAGTTTAATCAATTAAAAGCTCGTGCATTAATTACCTGACGGTACACTATTTTCCCAAAATCTAGATCAATTAACTTTAATGACCGTCATAAACCTTAATCATCGGCTCTTCATGCTTTAGTTTTATCATATGAGAAAAGTAAAACATCCCGAAAGCAAATATTCTGGTATGACATCATCATAATAATTAATCAGTCATAATCAAGTTTTATTAATATAATCCCTATTTAATTCTTAATCACCGGACTTTGGGATGTTGGGTGTATTGAATAGAAGAAATCAAACATCTCGGGAACCAAGAACCCAATGATAATATTTCACATATGATAACGTGAAACTCAAAGTATAGATGACACGAGGCACTCCTCCTAGGTGACATAGGAAACGTCGGCAATCATACGATAATGGATTAAAACATGATTAGGGATTAATAAAGGTTATTTCAACCTTGATTATGGGTTAACTGCATATTAACTTAATTCTCGAATATTGGCTTTCAGAATATAAGATATGTGAAGAACTTAATGAAAAACATCCTGAAACCTGACAAGGAACTTTGCATGATAGAATTAAGATAATAGAAAACAAAAACAAAACATAACTATGACTATCAGGATTTCAGATATCGGATTATTTAAATGAACAAGAACACTAGCATCGTGAAAAATGAAATTGAATTATGAATGGAAACAAAATAGCGTGCAACTTACAGTCCTGAACTTTGGGCTGGCCATTGATTTGTCACAACATTGGATAGTTAGATGAGAGCAAATCCATCAGTTTTACTGCATCAAATTTCTCTACTGGAACTCTACAAAACCAACACATCAAATATTTTCCTATCAAATACTAAACCCTTCAATCAAATAAATAATACAATCAATATTTAAAAAATTGTTACCAACTTAATTTCACCTTAAAAAAAAAAACATATACAATTTAAACATATAAAATCCTGAAACTATATACACTGCTATTAAGAAATATACACAATTATTTACAACAAAAAGTTGTTCAACTGTCACTGGGAAAATGAAGTTTTCTCAGTCTAAATTAGCCATTATAAGCTTCTTTACTGCAGTTCATCAAGATCTTACAACAAAAATGTTGTGGAACTTGTCGTAAAGAGACTTTTAAAGGTTAATTACCATGGTGTAGAAAAATTTCATTGATCTTTTGAGTTTCATTCTATATAAATAGAGCATAAATAATTGGTATCCATCAATGCAATCAGATACGAGACCTTTCAAATTTGTCTTAAAATATTTAATTATATAATTCCATGAAAATTAGATATGTGATTTGACTGAATAACAATTGTATTTACCATGAAAGGATTTTGTAACAACAATTTCCTTTTGAAAGGACTTACATGATAATAACAATTATTAAAACCATCGTGTAGAAATTTCTTGTCAAAAAATTATTTTTCTATTTACAAATTCTAAAATTGTAACAACACTCGAAATTGTGGTAATGGCGTAAAAATGCACGCCAAGGGTATTCTTTTTGGACCCATTTTGTTGCAGATATTTATGAAATCTTTGACATCAACACCACTATTTAGGACATTTGAGCAAGTTGGAACCATCTAGCACAGTGGAAGAATTTATAATCGCCTTTGAGCACTTGGATTTCATAATAGATGGAATGACATATGCCTTCTTCAGGGAATGTTTTATCAGTGAACTAAAGGATTAAATTTCAGCTTAGGTCATCATGGCTCACCCCCATACTTGGTTGGAAGCTACTAAACATGCCAAAGAAGAAAAACATGTTTTTTTTCCTAAACCACAAACCCTCTTTTCTTCCTTTCCCTCAACCTAGAAATCCTACCCCGCATGCCACCCCTCTCAAGATCCATAAATCAATTCGTACAGAAATGGTTGAAAGCCAACTCAAGGTTCTTTGTTATAATTGTGATGACAAATGTTTTCCCGGGCACAAGTGTAAGTAACAAAATATTTTTATGGCCATTTTTTAGGATGTTGTTTAAGAGGAGGTTGGAGTCTCCCCCGTGGAAGAGCTACCCCCAACAAATGATACTACCTTGCCCGCTGACCCACTATAATTTGAACCATTGATTTCATTGCATGCCCTCATTGGCTTCTCTTCTCCCTAAACCCTCAAGCTAATTGGATAAATTAAGCACAACAAATTCATCATCCTTGTTGATAGTGGAGCACGCATAATTTTATTCACCACCACATTGCCCAGGAAATTAATTGTTATATATGCTTCATCAACAATTTTCTAATCATGAATGTCAATGGAGGTTCGATGAGATGTGGTGGGTGTTGTGAAAATGTTTGCCTGCAAATTGGTCAGTACCACCTGGAATATCATATGTTTTCTATTGACATGGGTGGATGTGAGATTATACTCGATGTTGAATGGGTATACACTTTGGGCCCCATTCTCATGAAATTTAAGGAATTAACCATGCAATTCCAACATGAAGGAAAAAAGTATAAGTTTAAAGGAATCACAACAGACTCCCCGAAGATCATCAGTGCCCATTGAATGGAAAAGCTCCTAAAAAAAGGTCATCCAGGCATTATTTCCCAGCTCCATTCCATTCAAGCAGTTAAGACACCCCCCTTGCATCCTAACCTCCAATATGTCCTCTCCAAACACCAAGCTATGTTTTCCACTCCCCATGGAATTCCCCCTTCATGTGGTGTTCATAATCATCCATTCCTCTCATCCCATCCAGTCTTCCTCCCAATGTTTTCCCTTATCGTCATCCTTTTTCCCATAAGAATGAAATTGAGAAAATAATTCTAGAATTGCTCGAAGTAGGTGTTATATTTCCTAGTACCAACCCCTATTCTTCTCATGTGATGATGGTACTCAACAAAGAAGTAACTTTATGCATATGTCCATAATTGTGAGCCCTCAACAAAATCACCATCAAAGACAAATTTCCCATTGTTGTCATTAATTATCTATTGGATGAATTAAGCAATACTCGGTACTTTACTAAACTTGATATTTGTTCTAGCTACCACATATATGTATGAAAGAGGAATACATTCCTAGGAGTGCATTTCAAACTCATGAGGGTCACTATGAGTTCTTGGTAATGTCCTTTGGCCTATGTAATGCTCCCTTGAATTTCCAAAGTCTCGTGAATCATGTCTTCCATCCTTTTCTCTGTCATTTTGTCCTATATTTCTTTGATGATATTCTCATCTATAGTAAAACTTGGCCAAACCATCTCTCCCATGTGGATCAAGTTCTTCATCTACTCTCTTAGCACGAAATTTTCCTCAAACAATATAAATGTTCTTTTGGAGCCTCGAAAGTGGAGTACCTGTCATATTTTAGGCAAGGATAGTGTACAGGTGCATCCTAAGAAAATTGAATCTATGAAATATTAGAATAACCCTAAAATATTTAATATCTTGCATTGTTTTCTAGGTTTAACAGGTTATTATTGTAATCTTTTTCAAAATTATGGAAAAATTGTAGCACCTCTCACCGCTCTCCTTAAAAGGAATGATTTCACTTGGAATCACGTAGTTGATCAATCCTTTCATGCCTTGAAAGAGGCTATGTGCATGACTCTTGTCCTCACACTTCCTGAATTCACAAAGACTTTTGTCCTGGAATGTGATGCCTTGGGAAAAGGAATTGGGGAAATTCTCATGCAAGATGGAATTATTTTGGCCTTCACTAGAAAACAACTTTCAGAAAATCATTTGGGCCAGTCAATCTATGAAAATGAAATGTTGGCTATTATGCATGTCATGGATCTCTAGCATCCTTTTCTATTGGGACAACACTTCCAAATTAAAACTGATCACTAGATCCTCAAGTATTTTCTGGAACAACGAATTTCATCCCTGGAGCAACAAAATGGGGGACCAATCTATTTCGATATGATTACAAGATCATTTACAAGAAGGGGAAAGACAATGTGGTTGTTGACACTCTTCCCTAGAAGTATGAAGAAGAAAGGTCCCTCTTTTCCCTCTCCTTCCTTGTACCAGATTGGCTCCAAGCCATTCATCAGGAGTGGTTGTAGGACCCCAAACTTTCCCACTTGATCCAACAATTGCAACACCATTATCCAGTTTCTCTAGGGTACTCTTGGAAAAATGAAGAGCTTCACTACAAATTTTATCTTTTAAGAAAACAATCACAACTTAAATCAACGGTTCTTTATGAGATTCATGCTTCACCCACAAATGGGTATTCAGGGTTTAGCAAAACCAATGAATGGTTCAAATGCTATTTTTTCTAGGATGGTATGAAACAATACATATGCATCTTTATGGTTGAACGTGATGTATTTCAATGAAACAAGGGAGAAATAGTCAAATCCCCAATCATACTCCAACTAATTCTTATTCCCCCTGCTCTTTGGAGACATATTTCTATGGATTTGATTGTTGACTTACCTAAATCAGGAAATAAGTCAGTCATCATGGTGGTAGTCGATCTTCTTTCCAAATATGCTCATTTATGTCATCTTCAACACCCCTTCACCGCATCCACAATGGCTCAAATTTTCATGGATAATATCTTCAAAATTCATGGTATGCCTCATTCTATTTCCTCTGACTCAGATCCAAATTTCAAAAACATTTTTTGGAAAGAATTGTACAAGCTCCAGGGAACCCAATTGCATCTCAGCACCACCTATCATCCCCAAACGGATGGACAAACTGAACTATTCAACGCATGTATGAAAACATATTTGCAGTGTTTTTCACATGACAAACAAAATCAGTGGGCTCAGTGGTTAACCCTAGATGAATGGTGGTACAACACATCTTACCATGCATCTACTCGCATGACACCTTTTGAAGCACTCTATGGAAAAAATCCACTATCGGTTATCTCATACATGTCAGGTGGCTCAAAGGTTCAAGAGGTTGACAAAAATATTATAGTTCATGAAGCTATTCTCCATACTCTCAAATAAAATTTGGTCATGGCTCAGAATTTCATGAAGAAACAAGTAGATCGTGTTCATTCTGAACGTCAATTTGTTGAAGGGGACTAGGTGTTTCTTCATCTGGAAAATTATAAGAAGACTTCATTGACAGATGAACATTGTCAGAAAATTTCTCCCAAATGTTATGGTCTTTATACAATTCTCAAGTGAGTGGGTCCCATGGCCTACTAGTTCGCTTTGCCCAGTCATTCTAAGCTCCATCATGTTTTTCATGTCTCATCCTTAAAGAAAGTGAGTGGAACTAAGTGCCAAATGAAAACTAGTCACCCTGAGTTGGATGAAGAAGGTTCCATTTGGTTGCAACCACAAGCCATCTTGGACCAGCAAGAGCATCATCTCCATTAGTGCACCATCAAGGAAGTGTTACTTTAGTGGAAATATACAACTCTAGAAGATGCCACCTAAGAGCCAACCTCCATTTTTCAACAATTTCCTCATCTCAAGCCTTGAGGACAAGGTTGTTCTTCAAGGGAGAGGGAATGTTAGGAACCTAACTTACCTAACCCCTAACATAGGTATAATAATATATTTTCCATGTAATAAAGGCCCACATTAGTTAATAAGGCCTATTTAATAAATATGAACAAGTCCATGTAAGAATACCCTATAGAAGCTTCTGCTTCTAGAAAGATCTTCCTCTAGAATGTTATTTAGAAGATAGAAATAGTATAAATAAGAGTATTAGGCATGAGCAATATTTTATTGATAATTATTGTAATAGAGCGCTACTATGTTGGAGTTTTCCCCCTTGAAGAGGCAAATGAACATTGATTTCTATCAATAAAGGTATCAATTTTGTTGTGGTTCTCTAAATTTTGTTTTTCAGCTAGTATTTTCTGTAGTATTTCCATTTTTTTATTAATATAATAGATATGGTATGTAATATATTTGTCCACACAATTAGCATTTCCAAATATGCACTTCTAGACTCATTTTTTCCATCTCCATATCCATTTGGTGTTGCTTCAAACTCTCTACATCTTCCTTATCACTCTCATCTTTGCTAACTATGCATTTTAGTAATCTTCTCCATTGAGCCAATTTTATATTTTCCATTCTCTTCATCATGTTTTGCAACATTTTTGGAATCTGATGCAGACCCCCCTTCTCTCCTAAGGGTTGCGCGACCTCCCGGTCAGAATCTTCAGTTCAGGAGCTGAAATGACTCCCTGGTTTCGAACTAGAACCTTCAAAAATTAACCACATGTCCTTATGCAAAACCCCACCTGCGTGAACTTTCTCCAGGCGTGAGCCTTCCTCCCACGTGACCATGATGATATGACCACGGGTCTAACCCAAAAGGTGTTATCATGAATCGGGACTTCGGGAGTGTTTGTGTGATACAAACCCAACACCCCAAATCCACGAAACCCAACTAGGGGCCTAGCAAGCACTAGCCCTCGCTCCTATGCACCCGTCGTGACCTTTTGCTAGGAACTGGGTCCCAACCCCAAATATTTTGGGGCTTCGCGATTTGACAAATCAGTGAAAAAAATCATCTCCTCTCCAAACCTATGATCCCCGAAGGTTCAATGATATAGATCCATAGTCTAGGTACTCCACTAACCAATGACCCAGATTCAATTGATGATTCACCTTTCATGATTTTGGGAGAGTCTTCACCCGTGTTCTCCTGGTGCCAAATCCCCCGGTATGTGTGGATCTCCGCCACGCGTCCTTCTGAATCAACAGTCCAAAACGATATCGCAATTTCTCCAATAGAGACCTTGGAGGATAGCTCCCCCTGTATTCCAATCTCCGGGTAGTCGATTCCCCGAAATCCTCGTATGCGAAATCAATGGTCCACGGTTCGTCGTAATCCAACGACTCAGATCCTCTTTCGCGAATCGAGACTCCACGAATTTTGGGTTGGGAAACACCCCTTCCCATTTGAACCTCTGGCCTCCAACCCTCCTGAGCTTTGAGAGTTAAATAACTCTCGTCGTTATCCTCCACACAACTTCACTTGGTCCAACGGCTTACGACTATCGACACTTCCTCCTCGAAGGCTCTCCATCGTCTGTTCTGGTCCTCAACTAGTCCTGGCCAAATATCTTGGCGCCAAATCTCATGAGCTTTGATCTTTCAGACTTAGAAGATTTTCTAATTATTTGAAGGTTTCTTCATTCACTCCTCCTAGGAAATGGGATTCCTAGATCTCACTAACACTTACTTGAAGTGTTATTCCTTCTGAGCTTTGTCTTGTACAAAATTTGATTTCCCACACACTCCTTGCGTCTAATGGATTTCAATAACTCGGATCAAAGGGATTTATTACAGAGAAATTCCTCTTGATCTCTTGGCGTTCTCCTCTGGCTCGATGCACACCTTGAAGAGCTTCAAACAAAGAGAAACAATTGAAACTGAAAAACTAGCATTCACAATTTCATTCTCTCCTATTGAGATTAATTCACTTGTTCATAAAACAGAATGACAGGAAAATTTAAAACATTGTTCACACACCATGCATTTGGATCATTTTTCCTCTATTATATTCGCAAGTGCCAAAATGGCTACAAAATACATTCAATTTTAAACAACTGAAAACTGAAATCTCCTACTAACTCGCAGTTCTCTTACGACCAATTTTCCTCTGTATTGCAGCTAACCCCATCTTGGCATACATAACCTCTATTTAACTCAGAGGGCTCTTAGTGTTTTTCCCGGCTACCTGTCTACTCTAAACTTAACCTAATGACTATCTAGACCAGTCGCATTCCAAATCCGGAGTGGAATCGTTCAAGCATGCCTCGAAATATTATTTTGGTCCTGAGTTCAGGTGTGCCTTGAAAATATGTTGTGGTTGCCAGCGTTGAGGTTATGGAAGAATTCTCACGTACTGGGTGGTCCTGCTTCTACGCGCTTTCCAACGATGCTCCTGCATCAGAATCTCTTTCATATTTTTATTGTTTCTTCTTCACTGCCTCATCCACTCATGTCATGTTGATGTATAATTCCTCTTTGCTACAAATTCCTCATTCTCGTTCTCAACTTTTTATCATCAAATTTGAGTGCTCCTTTCTTATAAAATATTCTCTAGGATTTCCTCTCTCTACTGAAATTGTCTTTCATTTAGGAGTCCCCATCTTTGGATCAACCTCTCTCCACAATTTGAAACTACACACAACACAATCCTTAAACTCACAACAACTAAAAAACATCACGCGACAAATGAATCCATCTCTAGAACACTTGAACTCATAAGAAAAATATCAATACCACAATTTCAATTTTCTACAAAAAAAAATTACTAAGGAAACCAGAGGATCATACACGTCTTTATTTTATTACATGTAACTATGGCCAAGCCTTCCTCTTTACCCTCTCAAATAAACTTTGGAAACATTTAGGGAAGAGTAATGCTTTGCTCCATTTTTTCCACTTCTGTAATTCCTTAATGGAGTTCCACACCAACTACTGACACCTCTCCTCTCACAGACTTTACAACAAGGACCTACTATTATCAATCCCTTATGCAGCCTTAGGTTTTGGCTCATTTTGAATATTACCAAAATAGAGAAACAACCCTAATTTTGAGTTTTATAGAGAAATCACTTCACATTGGTATTGGTTGTGTATATGTATAGTCAATTTCATGTACCCATCTCCCTCTATCACCACAATTAAGGAGAAGGAGCACCTTTCTCCTCTCTTCAACTAATATTGGCCCTTTAGGGATTTATTAAATCATTGTCTTTTGAAACATTATTTGGTAAAATGGGTTAAATACCACACATAACCCTTCTTTGAAATATTTTTGATCTCAAATCAATGGTACAACCACTAGTACATCAAACCTATTCAAAAATACACATTGGGATTGATATGAAGGTCGCTCCAATTCATCTTTTGAATGAACACAAAGCATACTTATACAATCCAATCCATTAGGCCTCTTTCGAATAACCCATTGACCATTTTTTAAAATATGAGCCTAGTAGGCCATCAACCACATTATAAATGATCTGGAATGGATACTTATATACCTTTTCATCTATATTGGTACTTTCTAGGTGTAAAAATTGGAGGAACTAGGTTGTACAACCCATTTTAGTAGTAGGTCCCATTTTGGAGATTTAGGATTTGGAACCTTCCATATCCATTTTTAGGCATCAAATGGAACTATTTGGCTTCAAAACTTTGAGAGGTTATATCTAATCCCCTTGGTGTTTTTCTACACACCAAGATCTTTCGAACGATGTGAAAATAACCTCAATAAGAGTTCGTATATAGAAGTTATGCCTTCCGTAAGTTAACCTCCCTTGTTGACCACCATGGTACCTAGTTGATGCCATGTCATTGTCCATTATGCATGTTTGGGGCTTGTCATATGTGTACTTTTAAGAATATTATAGAAGGCATAAAACTACAACACTAAATGAGGGTTGAGGCATGCAAAAAACGTAACCCTAGATGACTATCAGACTCTGTTAAATATTGGGCCAGTAGGAGGAGAGAGGGTACCATTCTTTTAGCATTGTGTTTTTCTATAGTTGGGTAGATAATCTAGCAGTGGGATTTGAGATCATAAAAAAGGAGGAATAATATTTTTTAGCATCAATTAAATCCACAATGTCAAAGGTAACTCAATAATGAGTGCCCCTTTCTTTGTATTTGCATTTTCACGACTAAAGAAAATGGAGTAGAGCATATGCCTCACCTTCTAGATGAGTTTTCTATCATTTTGGGTTTCCCAAGATACATATTGTGTTAATTTATTTGGATGGTGTGTTCATTTTCTTATTCTTTTAATTTTTTATATCAATTATTTTCATAAATTCAAGCAACAAGCTAGTGATAATAAATATGAGACCTAAGGAAATAAACCTACATAATAATAGATTTCAGAATAATACAAGATCTATTGAGATGATATTTTATAGTGGAATATCCGTGTAAATTTATATATCATATTGGTATCAGAGTATTTTTCTTTGGGGTATTAGAAGAAAATTGTAGGATCCAAGAATTGGCTTAAGAAGGAAGTCACATAAACCTATCCATGGAATATGATTCCATTCACAACAACCCCAGGAATGTATCAAAAGAAATATTTGTGAGGTGGGAAGAGAAAGTTGTTGATATGTCTTGCAACATGGACCTCCACATGGTGGATGTAGTGAATAATATTAGAACTTTTGTAGAGGTCAATGGCTCTAACTTATAAGTTGGATTGGATGAAAAAACATGAGATAGCAAAAACCCAGAAAAGGAGTCGAAGAAGTAGCTCAAGAAAGAGAAACCAATTTCTAGTGTCATCACTCCTTCACAACCTCTTTAAAATGGAAGTGAAAGTAGACATAAATCCCCACAAGGTAAGATTGATGTTGTTAATTTGGATCATTAGTTGTAAAAATTAGAAATGTATAGAGCATTAAATTTCATTTTCCTAACTAAAACTAGAGAGCCATGCACTAACCTAGTGGGAAAGACACATGGAGACACTTAGGCTAGAGGGTGATACACCAGTAACTAAGTGGGGGGGTTCTTAAAACCCTCATAAATTAATGGTTTTATCCTATTGGGTATTGTTGTATTATATGGGATTACATAAGGGAGTTACCAGTAGAGCACATACACAACATAATATACATAAAGCAATCTATAGTAATATACAAGCATGCGTACATAGAAGGAGATAGAGGAGAAAAGTATGAGTCAAACCAAAAAGAAGTAGTCTTTAACTATATTAGATCAAGCACCACTTTCCTCTTCTATTACATCCATGATAACATCTAATTATACTTTGATTATGTTGGAAAGTAGTTACAATTGTTCTCAACTATGTTGGTAGATCTACTAACTCAATTACATAGTCAACTTCTCCTCCATATTCGACTATTAATTTGCAATTGTCAACTGCCTAGCCTAGTGAATTATTTGACTTGGCCCTCTAACATCTCCCCCACCCTTAAATCCTTATTTGTCCCAAAGAACAGGGAGATTAGAAAATTAAAAAAAAAAATATGAAGTTCCAAAATTTACAAAAGAAATGTGTTCAAGGTTGTGTTGAGTGAATGTTTGGTGGTGGTTGTGGGGTTGTTGGGACTAACTTTGTTGTAATTGATTCTAGCGGTGGAACTTGCAGGGATGGAACTGATTTGGCTTATGCATTTGGAGTTGATTCTAGTGGTGGCTTAGGCTAATTGACTGATGTGCTTGGTCGAAAAGATGGTATCTAGTATAGAATTTTTGGTGATGCATGCTACTCATTTGGATAAAATGGGTCTTGCAGTAAGAAAATATGTAGGAATTTGATTCTTTCTCAAATATGAGGCAAGTTTAACTTTGGTCACGTCAGTAGGGAAAGCCAAAAACAATGAAATATATCCATGGAATAGATATAGATGATTGTTATTCTAAATTTTGTTGGCGAGTTCCACTTTATCTCCAATATTTCCACTTGCACCCTAGAAATTATGTGGGTCGAAGCCCACAACTTTGTTCTATGGTATATTTTGCACCATAATGCATGGTGCTATATTGGATTTACCTTCGATTGAATTACACCTTGTCAAGGGAAGTTTTTCTTCATAACTTCTTGGGGGGAGGTTTCCAACCCTCCATATATGAATGACGCTTGTTGATTTTGTGCATTTAAGGAAATTCTCTCATAGGTACCACTTTTTGGGAACTTCCTATGAGTTTTTAATCCCAATGCTTATTGATTATCAAAAATCTTATTTAGTTGAGTCCTTCATTGTGATGGATGTGCTTGTTTTGAGATAGACGTGGGCACTTCTAATTTGAATAACATGATGACTTAAGTTGTTACCGAGGTAGAATCCCTATAGGACTTATTTTGTTCAATAGAAGGATGGTTCTACAACTCTTGACTGGGATAGTTTTCTCTATCCTTTCTCAACCGAACTTTTGTTTCTACGATGCTCTGTTTAGGCATGTTGGTTATATTTATAGAAATTCGTGGTGGGTTATTGAGTTGTTCACTCATGTAGTGATGATTTTGGTGAAACAATTTATGTACCTTGTGTAATGACTGTAGTTCATGTGGTTGAATTTTGTTTGCCACACAGTTAATAAACTTGTGGTTGAGTCATTTTTCTTGGTCAATAGTTGCTCAGAATTGACTAAGCTCACTTTCCATCGAGTGTTTTTGTATGTGTGAAGTCGATATATATACATAATTGATCTGAAAATAGAAGGCTGACTTGTTATGCTATGCAAACACCCTCTACTTCATTAAAATAAACTTTACAGGACCTTGCTTGATGTGTTAAAATATGCAAGATAGTTTATGTGCCAAATTTATGTATCTTCTTGTAAATGCTTATGTGTGAGGATATGTTCTTTTAAATGGTTATATATGTTCTTTAAATAAATACACAGCAACATAAATTGCAATAAATAAACCATCAAACTCACAACAAGAACAAGATGATAAAGGAGTTCACCACTCTCCAGGCTACATCTCCTTGAGCCTCCATCAATGGACTTGGCTCTCTGGGATTAATTTGTCAAAAGTTCTTTTAAAATATGCTTATAAACTCTAATGGAAAAACATACTATACCATTGGGATCAGAATACATGAAAACCCCAAAAATGACTAATAAAACTCTGAAAACGGATCATGGCTCATCCGGGTATGACCTCTTCTACATGTGGCCTTAAGCTTCCATGAGCTTCTCTATGGAAAATACACCTGTAAAAGTCCTCAAAAGCCTATGAAACGTGTCCCAATGTGTTCAGAGCATAAAAATTAGCCAAAAATGACTATTCAGTCACAGAAAACAAACTTGGACTCACCAAAACATGACCTCAATCAATGAGGGCTTCAAGCTCCCTGGAGCTTGCTGAAACTTCATTGGCTAAAAACCTGCAAAAGAAGTCTTCAAATGGTCTTGATAACAGTGTCAATGGATTCAGGACATCCAAAAACCCCTAGCTGGGCTTTTACGGCACCTCAATCGGCCAAAAAATGAAGAATATAGGCCTCCTGCCATTCTTCCTTCAAGCTTGTTGGCTTTGGTTCGCCAAAACGCACCTCTGTACGATGAACCCAGAACACGCTCCAAAATGTGTGCTTAAACCCAACACCGCACATAATCAAAAAATGGTACAAACCGTCGAACCGTTAGGGCGCGCCCATAACCGCCAAAGACCACGGGCATATGTGATCGTCCATACGACCTCGCGCGCCTACAAAAGGGGCCAAGCCCAATTAACTGACAACTGTCATGCGCGCCAGTGGTCCTATGTGCAAACACATGTGACCATGCACTCATATGAAAAGGGATAACACTTGAAAAGCAAAACCCGCGCGCATATGGTGTATACATGGTTGGTCATATGGTAAATACACAAGACCGCGGGAAAAAACAAATCGCGCGCTCCGTGTTATGTATATCATTCATATGGTAAACAATGCAACCTCAAGCTGGGGCTAAGCCCCAGCCCGACCCTGCGCCAACCATACAATAATGTGAACTTAAATACATATAATCCCATTTATAAAATAAGTAACATAATGTGGTGCGTTGGCAGGGCGGAATTTGTAAACACTTTGAATTGTGGTGGAGGTCCGGGGTTCAAATCCCACGGACTCCATAAATTTTGAACCAATAAACCATCGCCATGGTGCCACGTGGCAGCCCATGACTGGGCCATGTGGCACCACGCCATTTGCCCAATAACTGCCACGTGTCACATCATGATTCACCCAACTGTCAGCCAATCTGAATCTACCACATCAGCAGGTGCCAACTCATCTCTGCCATGTCACCTCTTCCACATCAGCATACGGTCATGCCACGTCAGCATCCGTACGGACTGTATGGACTGCACAGTCAGCGTCCCTTTTTTTACCTGTTTGGCGATTTGAAAAGATCATGATATCTCTCGCTCTCGATGTTCGTTTGAGACGAAACGAGTTGCATTGGGTTCGCAATGATGAGGCCTACGCTCTCGTTCAATTTGAAGAGATTCTGAGAATGTTGATTTTTGAGCTAAAATTTGACCCATGGTCGAGATTTTGATCACACCTTCCCACTGAAAGGATTTTGGACCCACAAAAGCTTATGATTATCTATCTGAGATTCAATACACCTCTGCTTTCAAGTTATATCAACTGATTCTACTTGAAAAGTATTTTCTACAATCACCTGGATACCTTGACATGCCCTGCACTGCAACTGGCTATGTCCCTCAACCACTATTCTCTAGCTGCTGCTGACCCACTGTTCTCTTTGTGCTTGGAAGACTGCCAACCTTCCCACTGAGAATCAAGTCCCTCTTGTGAACTCTTTAACGTCAACAAAATCCTCTCTCCTATGGCTGCAAAAACTTTCCTGCGACATCTTGTCACAAGCCAAGAAAACCATCAATCTTGAAAACAAATTATACAAGACTGAAAAATGATGCCAACAAATTCTGTTTTCTCTTCAAGAAAACTGTCACATCCTGTATTTCATCAAAGAACATGGTGTTTTCCTGCATCTTGATGTACTCAAAATTGACTTACAAGCCAACAAACACCATCGACTAAACATAAGTCGAAAAACATGATCAACACAACATAGTCGTCAGACAATCATCGGCACAAGTCAAAACTCATTTGAAACATATCAACCTTCCCAATCTGACAAGTCGACATACATGATACACAATCATGTTACAATCATGAATCATTCATGATGAACCATCACCAGGTTCACCGCTTACACATACATAAAAACAAATGCATGTGCATGACTCTTCAACTCTCCTTCCAGTACAAACATAAGTAGATAAACCCCATAACATGTGGGTACATAAGAGCTGAATATGAAAAATATATATGGATGTAACAAGTGAACATCATATCCATCTTTTACATCCTCCTGGCGAATTTATACAACAACAAAAATGCCTTCAAAATGAATTGCATTCACATGTAACTTGCATCATGCAAGTTGTGATAAAATGCTGCAACTTATCATGCTTCCCATAAATGCACACATAACGCTGAAAAGTGCATTTACAACAGAAAAATGCAAGCCTTACTTGCTCAAGAAATAAAACCATTTCTTACCAAGCCAACTCAACGGTGACTTTTTCTGCTCAACATCGTCCTCTTGTGAATCATCTTGACTCACATCGATGATGGAATCTCCTCTTCCATTCTTTCCAATCTCTTTATCCATCTGCTTCTTGTGTTGTGGATGAGTGGTTGGATGGCTGCAAAAACTTTCCTGCGACATCTTGTCACAAGCCAAGAAAACCATCAATCTTGAAAACAAATTATACAAGACTGAAAAATGATGCCAACAAAGTCTGTTTGCTCTTCAAGAAAACTGTCACATCATGTACTTCATCAAAGCACATGGTGTTTTCCTGCATCTTGATGTACTCAAAATTGACTTACAAGCCAACAAACACCATCGACTAAACACAAGTCAAAAAACATGATCAACACAACATAGTCGTCAGACAATCATCGACACAAGTCGAAACTCATTTGAAACATATCAACCTTCCCAATCTGACAAGTAGACATACATGATACACAATCATGTTACAATCATGAATCATTCATGATGAACCATCACCAGGTTCACTGCTTACACATACATAAAAACAAATGCATGTGCATGACTCTTCAACTCTCCTTCCAGTACAAACATAAGTACATAAACCCCGTAACATGTGGGTACATAAGAGCTGAATATGAAAAAGATATATGGCTGTAACAAGTGAACATCATATCCATCTTTTACATCCTCCTGGCGAATTTATGCAACAACAAAAATTCCTTCAAAATGAATTGCATTCACATGCAACTTGCATCATCCAAGTTGTGATAAACTGCTGCAACTTATCATGCTTCCTATAAATGCACACATAACGCTGAAAAGTGCATTTACAACAGAAAAATGCAAGCCTTACTTGCTCAAGAAATCCAACCATTTCTTACCAAGCCAACACAACGGTGACTTTTTCTGCTGAACATCGTCCTCTTGTGAATCATCTTGACTCACATCGATGATGGAATCTCCTCTTCCATTCTTTCCAATCTCTTTATCCATCTGCTTCTTGTGCTATGGATGAGTGGTTGGATGTAAAGTCCAACATTGATCAATGAGATGACCCCGCTTCTGGCAATGAGTGCAAATCTTTTGCATCCTCTTTTCACGTTGTCTTTTCTTATAAAGTTTCCTGAAAGTGGTTAATCTTTTCCAACATTTTGAAACATGATGGTTATATAAACCACAATATGTACATGGATAATTTCTTCCATTTTTACATACAAATTTATCATGCTTAACATAATCAAAAGCAATTGAATGATAAGCAAAATTATACCTTGAACATTCACCTTTATCGCCTCTTTGAGGAGGTGAATCTGAAGAGTTACAAGCTCTCCTTTGAATACCATCAACAATGTTCTTGTCCTCATCGCTGTCACAACTCTTTTGTTTCACACATTTTCATTCCTCTTGAACACAAGCCTTGCATGCTGGAGGGATTGAACTTTCAACAAAAGTTCTTGAACTTTCACCTTTATAGCCTTCTTGAGGAGGTGAACTTGAAACAAAATTTGTTCTTGGAACTTTTTCCCTTGTCTCCTCGACTTTGGA
>ML781741.1:66258-100608 GCA_009831015.1 Picea engelmannii | reverse complement strand
AGACCACAATACTTGGGTCTTTCTTCAACAACAATAGGCTCAACAATGCCTTGTGCATGCTTGCCCAAACCTCTACCTTCATAGCCCATTTTTAACAATAACTTGGACCCTATTCCTCTTGTGTGATTTTCAAAAACACCAAAGCATTCATATTGAGAGGAATTAGAAGATAAACTAACATTGCATACCTTATGTCCATGCATGTACTTGGTAAGGGTTTCCTTTGCCTCATGAAGTTGATTCTCCATCTCATGCAACTTTTCAAGAAGTTGGTCTTTCTCCTTCTTCATGGCCATCAACTTCTCTTCAAGGGAAATGCTCTCATTTCTATCTTCACACATCTCTTTCATCAAATCTCTCATGGTTAGAATCTCCTTCAACATCTCTTTGTCAAAGAACTTGGATTTTGAAGATGTATGAGAACTACCAATGTTTGAAGCTTCCTCCATCCTTGCAAGATATCAAACTTCAACACAAAACTTGCACAAATACCAACAGCTAAATCTCAAGCTATCAATGGAAAACACATGAGCAAAACAAACTATGCTCTAATACCACCTAATCTGAAAATAGAAGGCTGACTTGTTATGCTATGCAAGCACCCTCTACTTCATTAAAATAAACTTGACAGGACCTTGCTTCACGTGTTAAAATATGCAAGATAGTTTATGTGCCAAATTTATGTATCTTCTTGTAAATGCTTATATGTGAGGATATGTTCTTTTAAATGGTTATATATGTGCTTTAAATAAATACACAACAACATAAATTGCAGTAAATAAACCATCAAACTCACAACAAGAACAAGATGATAAAGGAGTTCACCCCTCTCCGGGCTACATCTCCTTGAGCCTCCATCAATGGACTTGGCTCTCTAGGATTAATTTGTCAAAGGTTATTTTACAATCTGCTACTCAACTCCAATGGAAAAACAGACCGTACCATTGGGATCAGAATACATAAAAACCCCAAAAATGACTAATAAAACTCTGAAAATGGATCATGGCTCATCCGGGCATGACCTCTTCTACATGTGGCCTTAAGCTTCCATGAGCTTCTCTATGGAAAATACACCTGTAAAAGTCCTCAAAAGCCTCTTAAACCTGTCCCAATGTGTTCAGAGCATAACAATTAGCCAAAAATGACTATTCAGTCACAGAAAACAAACTTGGACTCACCAAAACATGACCTCAATCAATGAGGGCTTCAAGCTCCCTGGAGCTTGCTGAAACTTAATTGGCTAAAATTCTGCAAAATAAGTCTTCAAATGGCCTTGATAACAGTGCCAATGGATTCAGGACGTCCAAAAACCCCTAGCTGGGCTTTTACGGCACCTCAATCGGCCAAAAAATGAAGAAGATAGGCCTTCTGCCATTCTTCCTTCAAGCTTGCTGGCTCTGGTTCACCAAAACGCACCTCTGTACGATGAACCCAGAACACACTCCAAAACGCGTGCTTAAACCCAGCACCGCGCATAACCGAAAAATGGTGCAAACTGTAGAACCGTTAGGGCGCGCCCAACCCCTAACCACCAAAGACCACGGGCATATGTGATCGTCCATACGACCTCACGCGCCTACAAAATGGGCCAAACCCAATTAACTGACAATTGTCGTGCGCGCCAGTGGTCCTATGCGCAAACACATGTGACCATGCGCTCATATGAAAAGGGCTAACACTTGAAAAGCAAAACCCGCGCGCATATGGTGTATACATGGTTGGTCATATGGTAAATACACAAGACCGCGGGCTAAAACAAATCGTGCACTCCGTGTTATGTATATCAGTCATATGGTAAACAATGCAACCTCAGGTTGGGGCTAAGCCCCAGCCCGACCCCGCACCAACCATAAAATAATGTGAACTTAAATACATATAATCCCATTTATATAATAAGTAACATAATGTGGTGTGTTGACAGGGCGGACTTTGTAAACACTTTGCATTGTGGTGGAGGTCCGGGGTTCAAATCCCATGGACTCCATAAATTTTGAACCAATAAACCATCGCCATGGTGCCACGTGGCATCCCATGACTGGGCCACATGGCACCACGCCATTTTCCCAATAACTGCCACGTGTCACATCATGATTCGCCCAACTGTCAGCCAATTCAAATCTTCCATGTCAGCAGGTGCCTACTCAGCTCTGGCATGTCACCTCTGCCATGTCACCATACAATCATGCCACGTCAGCATTCGTACGGACTGTATGGACTGCACAGTCAGCGTCCCTTTTTTTACCTGTTTGGCAATTCTAACAGATCGTGATATCTCTCACTCCCGACGTCCGTTTGAGACAAAACGAGTTGTGTTGGGTTCGCAACGACGAGGCCTACGCTCTTGTTCAATTTGAAGCGATTCCGAGAAAGTTGATTTTTGAGCTAAAATTTGACCCCTGGTCCAGATTTTGATCAATAATTTATGGTAATAAAGGTCATCTATTTTTCATCAATTTCTATTAGGGTAACTTGCAAATTCCTTGATAAAATTTTCTTTAAGATATTTCCAGGTGAATGTTTCACCATGTGCCTTTTCAATTATATAAAATTTATAAGGGAGGTCTTCCAATATATTGGGGAGCATATGAGGCCATACTCTTTCATATTTGTACCCAATTATTCTCCATTCCCTCTCATATTATTCAATATAGGTGACAGTGTTGAACCTTGGCTTAAATTTAGGAATACTTGTTGCAACTGATAATTTCTTTCCACCGAAATGTTCAAAAACATATGTGGTCATGATGGTCCAAGTTTGTAATTGGGATAGATGCATATCCCACCATCTCATTTCTTTCCCTATGAGAAACTGTGCCAAACTCTACAGTCGATATTTCTCTTCGAATGTATTATAAACCTTGTCAACATGAACTAATGGTGATTCTTGTTTCTTGAATCATAATGGTGGGGTTGAATTCGGCTTTACATATGTGGGGATTAAACTCAGATTATGTTTGATTTTATTTTTTTATATTGTGGGTACAATTATGATAGACAAGAAACAACAAATTTTATCTTTAGGTATGGCTTCAGTAAAAAAGAATTATGTTTCTTTTTATTCATAATTTTCCATCTTCCATTCATAGATTTCCATGTCTAAGTTTTGACCTACTCATAGGATTGTATTGTGTACTAAATATCATCTTATATTAGTTTCAATATTACTGCGTTCTCCTTAGATGACTTGGTACAGTTTTCTAGCATTAGTCTCTTCTTCCAATGGTTCCATCCACAAATTTCCATCCTTGGGGTCCAAGGGTATGTTGATTTTCTTCCCATTTCCTTTGAGTTTGGTTTTGTCTCTTTTGAGAAAAATGGTTTCTTTCATTTTTCTTCACCACGATCATCCAACTAATGATTAATAGGTGGGGATCCCTTCTACAAAGTTTATTAATTCAAAATTGACCAATGTTTGTATCCTCGTGATAAATGTTTCCACACATCTTAAGAGTCTGATGGGTTTGACAAATCGTTGATCCACAAGTTTGAGAAATTCTTGGATGTTGTTAGTTTAATATTTCCCATCCTGATCCATGTTTATTTAGGAATAATATTAACTTGTGAACCAAATTCGACCACCACTTGGGGAATCATAAATCCTTCGACTTCTAGGTCGACTTGTGGGCCATAGTCATTATGAATATTCTCTTGATTAAGTTGCCTTAGGTTTTTACATATCCCTTTTTTTCTTTGCATTGTTTTAGGATGTTCAATAGTTCCAATAGCTAGGTGACTGACTATACTTCTTTTAATAGAGTAAGGAATTTGTCTAAGGATGCATCCTTCATCCCTTCCTCATACTACCTTTGTCGACATTGTTTTTTCTTTTCTTCTTCTTCGTATTGGTCAAAGAATCCAAGTGCTTCTCTCATAGTTTGTTTTCTTTATGTGGATTAAGACACCAATTATCTTTCTTTACAGGATTAATTTGTGGTACTTTTGGCATATTGTGTTTTCATCTTTCTCTAAATATTGTGATGTCATTTAAATTCTTAGTGTTGAGGACTTTGTGTTTAGGCATGGTTTTCAGGAGCTCAATAATTTTCCTTTTTTTCAATTTCTCTAGCATAATTTGACAATTCTCAAGGAAATTATTGCCAACTCTACATATATTTAAAAATTTTAAATCAATTATGTCTTTCATAGGACAATAAAGGCTTAAGCAATATTCCTTTAAGAAAATAAGGTAGTATACTTTGTCAATTTTTACTCAACCATGTCCTCCTCATCCATACTAACCAGTATATCCTCTTTTGTATCCATCTCTTTCTTGATAACATCCTCTTCATTCTTGATAATTGCCTCCTCTGGCTCCTTGGCCATAGTTCTATTTGATTGCATGAGTGTGATAGATGGTGTGGTAATTTGGCTGAATTTTATCATTGAGTTTGTTATCACCTAAAATTGGACCACCTAGACCAAAATGCTAGGTGCACTAAAATACCATAGCAATAGTATGGGTTCCATATCATGTCCCCTCTAATTAAATTATAGGAACCCTTTTTCTAAAGTTAATTTCATTCAAAAAGGCATGAAACCCACTTTTACGCAATAATGTCCTTAATTAACTCTAGGAACCCCTTTTTTACATTTAATCTCACTTAATTAAATCATAAACCTTTTTTATGATTTTTCCCTCCTATTTCCAATTTTAAAAAGCAAAATAATGAGAGAAATTCCATATTTTTCCAATAAAAGTAAGAGAGGTCTCCCCCATTTCATATTCTCATTCATTTGTTCACTTTTATTTGCTCTCTTGCTATCCATTTCCTCATTGTGTATTTTTTTTATAGGTTTGCCCTTTCATCATTGAAACCCTATTTTCTTGAGGAGCACATTGTTCTTGCAGCCATCGGCAACCATAGGAGAGAGAAGTTACATACATTTATCTAGATTTATTTTGAGAACGAAAAGAAGAAAGAGATATAACAATGAAATATACAAAGATATTGTGAGATACACAAAAATATTGCAATTAACACATAGATATAGTATTGAACATTTTTTATTAATGAGAGAATGTACATAAATTGTAAAATTACAGAGTGAATGACTCGCTAGAATGGTGGCATCTTATCTCTGAGAAGAGATGTGATGGCTAGACTCATTCACAAGAAGATGGCGTTTACAGTAAGGCTATAAAGGCCTTTTTAACATAAATAAAATACAAAACCCTAACCCCGAAAGATGAAAAGACAAAAGGTTTGTGGGCTCCAATGGGGGTACTTGATACGTCAAATTCCCAAGGGCGTAAATTTTGCATACAATATTTGTTTTGGGAGTTTGGTACCTCAACGAAAAGGTCTATCCGAGAAGTACAAATTCCACCATGGGTTGGATCATGTCTTGGATATCCCCTGGCCCCCCAAGAGTCCAAAAAACATCGTTTAGGGCATCTAAACGACCCCGAAAGTTTGGGACTCGAAAAACTGTAAACAACTACCAAAATGGAAAATTGTTCTTTGAGCTAGTGAAATAGGTGGGTGGCCATCAATATCCATCTAGATAAATCCTCTCTCCTTAGTAAGTAACAACCTCCATTTTGTTGAGTTCTCATGGGAAATGGGGAAACATTTGTTGAATTTGAACTCTGGTTAGTTGCTTGCCTTGCTGGACAAGTTTCCATGCTTAACTTGTTGAAGGATGTTATGAACCAATATGGTTGATGATCTGCTTGAGTGTAGGAGGACTCTGTCACTGAAGATGCAACATGGATAACATGAATAGATTTATCATAGCTTTATTTGATTGGGTAGTGTGGAGGCACCCCCATAGATGCAATAGGAATATCTTGGTGCTCTTCTACAATCTTGTTGATATGCTTATGTTGGATAGAAGGCTATTGTATTGAGGCTGCATTGGTTGCAATGTCCTTCTCTTCTGACTAGGTGGTGAAGAGGATAAAATTTGCGGTATGAGAGATTACTTTGCGTCATTGTTTTGTTAGTACAGTAGTCAGAACTACCTATGGTATCCTATAGAGCTGACCCCCTAGAGTAACAATGACACTATGGGTTCGAGACTCATAAAAAACATGATGCCTCCACATATATGGTTGGACTAACATAACATCACAGACTTCTAGTGGGGAAACATCACATAGTATGATGCAGGAGCATCGCAAACCAACAAAGTAGAGGATAGTTGGATATGCACCAATGCGCGTTTTGAGGATCTTTTCAATTTGAAAGGATGAAACATTAATGTAATATCTAGAAAATATATTTTTTCTTTTATGGTTTAGAGAGTGTAACACAGATCTTGAGCGTTCTATCTCATCTCTTTGTTGGAGGCAATTAATGTAATAAATGTAAAGTAGATATAGGATTTAATTCGATTAGATAGCTTGAGTAGTAGGAGGGAAAACTCTAGAAATCTCCCCCGTATGTATTGTAATGGATTCATTATTCTCAATAGTAAGAGTAGAGATGTAGATCAAGAGAATAGGAGAGCAGAGAAGAATAGAGATTGTAGAAGTTTTATAAGAATATAGTTGTTATTGAACCCATGTACATAAGCACTTAAGCTAATATAAGAATGCTTTGACTTAATTTCATGGTGTGGTGATGAATATTGTTTGCATCTATCGAATGGTATGTTTACAGTTTGCTTATATGCCCTTTTAAGCATTTGTTTCAATGATGTGTACATGTATTCTTTCATGTTGAATGTATGAACTCTATGAGATATAAAGTATGAGTTTCAATTGTTTCTCTTCCTGAGAATTCATGCAAGGAGTGCAGTGAAAGTCTTCAAGGAGTGCGTTGACGATATTCTGAGTTTTACCTTAGAAAAGCTCAGGAGAGATAGCGTTGTTCTCATACTAGCAGAAGTGAAAGTTTAGCACAGATCCATGCAAGGTGTGTGTAGGCAGGTTGAAGTCTTAGACTCTTCCAACCTAGTGAGTGGTTCAAGGATTTATGTCGCAAGGAGTGCACAGAATTGGAGAATTCAGATAATCAGAGGTTATCGTGAAGCCGCAAGGAGTGCGGGTAGGATCCCTTGGAATCCTTGAGTTTGTAGCAAGAACCAAGCTCAGGAGGGATAGAGACTTCAAAGTGTTCGGAGGAAAGACAAGGCTAGAGTTACCTTGCAGAAATTAATCTTAGAAGGAAGATGCCAGTTATTTGGACAGAAAGTATTGAGAACTTGAACTGACGGTTGAAATTATCAGAGGGAAAACTATTGATTCATCGTGGACTGTTGGATCCAGTGGATCAGCAGAGAATTTAAGGTCAAGTGTCTTTCAAAACTTGCAAGCTCAGGAGGAATAGTTACTGTCATATCTGGATCAACGAGATCCATTGATCTTGTGGTTTTAGATTTCGGCATTTCGTGAGTCGGAGTGTGGAGAAAGTCGTGACTTGGAGATATTGAGTTAGGAAATCCCGATATGCGAAATCCTGATACAAATTGGACTGTCATATCGTGGGAAGTTTAGGGCCTTTGATCTAAAGAGAAGAAGTTGCAAGTTCGGACTTCAGGAGAAATGACAGGAGTCACATCACGAACTCACGAGTCGCAAAATCCCGACGCGCTCGGAGGTGGACCCCATGACGTGATTAAGGTCACATGGTTGAGGCATACAGGAGGATTTAAATATCCCTTAGCCCATTTCAGGTTTTGGGAGTCAAAGGAGTCAGAGATAATCACAACAGAAATCGTGAAGTCGCGAAACACGAAACACCTTTTCGGGTAAAGGTTGTGGTCACGCTGGTTGGTCACGTGGAGTGGAGGTTCATGCCTAGTGCTTGTTTTCATAGGCGTAACTTATAAGAAGGACCTATGGTTATATGTGTTGGAGGTTCTAGTGGGAACTAAAGGAGCCATTTCGTCTCAGGGAATAGAAAGATCCAAAGACTGGGAGATCAAGTAGAACTTGTTGAGGTAGGGGTGTTGCGTCAAGTGGTATCGGAGCCTTTCTTACAATCATTGTTTTTTGTAAGTAAGAGGAGACAAAAGGAAAGTTGTGATTTGAATTCTGTGTGGAACAGATTTAAACAATGTCACCAAGAAGACGTCAGGAAATATCAATGCCCGGTCCAGCCGTGGAAATGGAAATGAGAGAACTTTGTGCTCGATTGGATTCCCAGGAGACATCATAGAGATGAGCAACTGATACTGGAGATGTCAGTGAGGCTGAAATAAAAAATGAAGTTGGAGCCAAAGAAGAAGTTGTAGCAGAATAAGCTGTAGAGGAACGTCTATTCAAAGTTGTTGCAAGAATAGGGGCCAGAGAAAAAATGGGCATCCTGATGTATGAAGGCAACTTAGACGTTGAGGAGATGTTATATTGGTTTAGAGATTTGGATAAATACTTCGACTATGAGGATATCGAAGAAGATAAGAAAGTAAAACATGTTGTCACTAGACTAAAAGGGCATGCAACACTGTGGTGGGATGTGTTAGTACTCTGTAAATTTCCTACAGGATGAAAACAGAAGAAATCTACAAAGGTAACTTTATCCAACCACTTTTGAAGCTGGGATCTAGCCCTTCCAACTTCAGAGAGGGATCTCTCTATATGATTTTGCTATGTTTCCAATTTTATATATTAGGCTAGGTAAAGAAATAGATCGGTTTTGTTGTCAAAGTGTTTTTTGAATTGGTTGAGATGGTCTACACATCCATTGGGCTATGGGGTCTATGTTTAAATAAAATATGAAATACAAACCATAAACATGAAGGAAGACTTCTACAGGGCGAGATAGTATACTCACTGGATCTTTTAGCAGCTTAAATGATGGACAGAAGAAAAGATGAGAAAGATAATTTCAACTAAGAAGGAGTTAAGAATTCCTTAATTGAAAACACCAAAAGAAAAACACTAAAATATTTTGAGTCAGAAACAGGGTATACAAGATAAATCCTGCAACATTCGTTACTCTTAAAGATTAGAATTAGAAAACAAGATGATTACAAAGAAAGAATAGCATTCAACTTAGAGAGAAAACATCACCAGTGAACACACGCAAGAATCCTGTAAAAGTGCCTCCTTTTTATTAATGGAAGATCTCTTCAAAAATGTTACAGTCTGATAGCGTCAGGGTGTGAAGATCAACGACCCTCAATACTTCGAAAGGTGAAGTATTTATAACTCAAATTACAAACGTTCCTGTCATAAATTATCAGGACATGCTCAATCTATTTTTGGCCTAACTAATTTAACAAATTTCCTAAATCTAGGAACTGCTTGATGACTCGGTGAAACTGCACGTTGATTTCTGGGTAGACCGTTGATGAAGCCTTTGCACGACCTCATCTGACTGGACATGTGACTGGACCTTGGTCGGTTGTCTTCTCTTGTGATGTCAATGGAGTAGCGGATGGGACTATTGTCACTGATATTGCGCTTACTCCTGAAATCAGAATGGCACTCAATGGAATGAATTCCATTGGTTTCAACTGCTCCTTTTCCTTTAGTAGTTTCTCCATCTCGGCTTCCATTTCTTTGAGCTGCACGTTCTGCTCCATGAGCAGCTTGAGCATTTCATCCTTCTCGCCTTCCTTCTCTGCTATCTCCTTCCCCTGTGAGTCCTCTCTGGGTGGGAGATTTAGTTGTTTCCTCAGGGAGGCAATGTCAACATTCTTCTTCTTTATCAACTCCTCCGCTGCTTTGATGTTCGAAGGGTCATAGCCGATCTTGAGGACCAGTTCCTCCAAAGTTTTGATTCTATTGTCCTTCGCAAAGGACGATATCTTCTCCAGCTTGAGTTGGGTTTGAGCATTGTTCAGTGATACTTGTAATTTGGCTGCAGAAGCAGAAGCATGCGCCAATGTATAGAACACCATCTCCCCCATCTGCTTGTGCAGAACCATCTGATCTGTTGGGTGCACGTCCTTCGTCTGGAATTTGAAGGTGGCCCTCTTGTAGTTCGTAATCACCTTAGGGTCTGGTACCTATGCCTGGAGGAGGGACATGTGCATCCTTCCCTTTTCTGTGTCAAATGCAGACAACAGCCTATGCTACGCAGTAGACGTCTGCTTCCAAAACTGAGCGCAAGTACTGTTGGTAAGGGTTTGTTTCTTTTTCTTAATCAACTTGTACTTCTCAAAAATGCTCAATTTGGGGCCCAGCTTGCCTGGCTGAGTGCTTAATGGGGAGTCTGTGGATTTTTTCGGCACTACTAGGGTGATGTCCTTATGAAGGCTCGAACCGAAAAGTGGAATCACAGACTTAGTCACTATGGTTGGCAGGGCTTCTTTTTCTCCAGTCGGACCAGGAACTGAAATTGTCTTGGGCCTCTTAGTGTGCAACTGGAACTCTTCGGACGATACCTCCATGACAGGCGGAGATAAATCTTGCCGAGGCCTTTTTTCCTTAGGGACCTGTGGCATGGTCGTTGGTGGCACAGTGGTCAGGGGAACCTGTTGTTCCACTTCGACCAAGGTGTTAGGCACCCACACAGTCTAATTGGCGAATTTCTCAATTTCGGGCTTAGCTTCATGAACGTACGGGATGTTTGTGTTCTTCACCCGCATTTTTGAGATGATCCCGCATGGATAATAATTCCATGGGAATCTTAAGAAAAAATTCATCTCTCTCAGCATCCAGTCTGCTTCTTCCCTGGCACCACGACTGTTGCAGATGAAGGAGCCAATCTTCCCCTTGATTCTAAGTTGCTTATTTTTCTTCAAAGATACGAAATGGATGTCATCTGAATTCATGATTTGTCTTATATACTCTAAAGCAAGGATTCTAACCGTCACATACTTGGGGAGCTTATAGGGTGCCAACTCGCACCCGTATACTCTGATCTCGGTATGGTTTTGATACAGGTACCAATCCCCGATCTTTGTGTTGTACGAGAGGTGCAGGATCCTCTGAACTTCATTGTTTATTCGAGGCTCGGGCCTGCCACCTAGCATGCTTACCACGAGGTGGTAGAACAGATCGATGAACGCCTTGAAGCTGTACTTTGTGGAGTTGTGCTTCAGCAGAGAGGTCCATGCTGTGACAACCTGAGGTTTTCCATCTGTATCCATCTTCTACATGGAGAATGCAAATTTATCGGCCTGGAAAAAGATGAACAAGTAGGTGAGTATTGATGAATATCTGAACATGCCTTCAGTGCCAAAATTCACGAACTGCTCGTGAATATTGTCTGCCAAGAATGTACTGAAATCAAATTGGGTGGTGGGATTTTCATCAGTGGAGAAAATGGATAGAAAACCCAGAATGGGCTCATCTACCCACTGGTCAGAATAATATCCTAACAAAGCACAAAGGGAAGAAATGACCTGGTTTCCCTTAGTGGAGAACATGGATGACGGGTAAGGGGGATTAGTGGAAGGGAATTGAGCGGATTTGGGAAGGAAAAGATCGAATATTTGAGCTCTTTGGGGAAAAGTCATCTTTTGATACAACTCTGTAAGGATTTCTAGGTTGAAAGGAGACGTAGAGTCGGCACGGGGAATTTGCATCATCTGGTCTATGTCTTCGGGCGTGATGAGGAACAGGGTGTCTCTGGATGAGGATATGATAGCTCTTTGTTCAGGAATATAATGAGCTTGACATTTAAGCACAAACTCGGGAAAATGGTGGATCTGGGGAAAAAGGTAAAGGGGTAAATTGGACTCCCAGAGTCCAATTTCATCACTCTGGTCCAGGAACACTTCCCTGAGCCATGACTGGAGGTCTGAGAAATCAAAATCACATTTGGTATCTACGATTTATTTGTATTTGTCGACCAGTGAGATCTTGTCCAGGTCGACAAGAGGTGGGAGAAACGGATTCTCCTCTCCTTCTGCTCGTCTGGGCTTTGGCGCCATTTCTGCAACAGTACCTGCAATAAACAGAAAGTTAGTGGGGTCGACTGACTGTGGATGAGGGCGACGGAATGTAACGGAGGAGTAAGCTCTTAATTTCTCTAGTGTGATGGGTGAATAGTGAATGTAAGAGGAATAATGGTAGTTTTATTTAAATTTGGGTCGGTTGAGCGTGGGAGACAGGTCAGCTGGATAACGGACAGGTTATCCAGTAATAAATGGACAACGGGCCACTTGGGAGTGAGATGGTAGGTGACGGTGGATGAAGGATATGACCGGGTGACGTGGCGGCTAGGGATTGGAGGTAAAAGTCATAATAAGGGGTCGGCCATGAGTGAAAGGGGGGAGGGGACTGACAGCAGTTATGGGATGTGACTAACTCGGGAATAAGTGGAACAAGTGGAACATGTGGAAGGTGACGTCCACAAGTGACGGGGGGTCTGTCAGAGAGTCGATGGTGACGAGACTCGGGGCAATAGAACGATGCCACATATAACAAGGGGCCCGCCAGAGGGAGATAACCATTCCGGACCCCCCCCCTTCGGTTAAAAGCAGATCATCCGGGGGGGTCCGAAAACCATTTTGGACCATTGATTTGCGCGCTCTTTTCATGGCCGCAGATCTTAGCACACCCTTTATTACTCTTTCTGGACCCCCCCCCCTCCATTAAAGGCAGAACGGATGGGGGGGTCTGTAATCAAATATTGTCTGTTGATTTGACCACTCGATCTTAAGCCGTCCATATGAGCGCAAGTCTTATCATCGATTCTGGACCCCCCCCCCCGGTTAAAAGCAGAACAGTCGGGGGGGTCCGGAATGCTCTGTGCACCGTAGATATGGGCACCATGATCAGGACCGTCGAAATGGGCAGGGAGCATAAAATGGGGAGTGGAGAACACATGCGCCGGGAAAAACTTAGGACAAATGCGTTTTTATGGGTTTTTCCCTAAACTTTCAAGTAGACACCACCATGGGGCTTCGACCAAACTATCTTTTAGGCATTTGAAACATGGTGCAACACTTACATCAAGTTGGCTTTATTGAAATGAAGCAACAGTGCCACTAACCTATGTTCTAACCTAGTTTCCTATGAAAGTTAACCCAGATTAAACTGTTGGGTTAAGAAATTACTCTACCATAGGGCTATCTGACCAGGATTAGACAGTCTGGCCAGATTTATTCACTAATCTAACCTAGACACTTTGGCTAAGATTAAACTGTTTAGCCAAATTCATTCGCTACCCTATCAACATCAAATTTAAAAAGAACTTGGCCATTCTTGAAAGGTATGGACCAAGTTACCATTATTGCATGGGGCTTTTATTGCAATTCTTTTATGCCCTCTTTTCTTTCTTTTCTTTTTCTTTTCTTTTATTTTTCCCGTTTTTCTTTTTCTTTTCTTTTCCTTTTTTCCTTTTTCCTTTTTCTTTCCTTTTCAAATTATTTGCAGAATGAAAAATCATTCGTCAACAAAAACACTAGAGATAGATAATATCCCAGTCACCAGTTGATTCCTATAATTTATAGGGTGGTAACAGTGGCTCCACCTGGGGATGGTACTTGCCCTGTGAAGTGCCAAGAATCCTAGTTCCTGTTATTCTGAAACTTTCTGCCTAGTAGCCTTCGTTGGTTTTATTCTCACAAATTGGAAAAACAGTGGTCAGCAGCTTAGGGCCTTCTCTTCGTGCTTCAACCAACTGACTAATGCTCTTCACTCAGAAAATGCAAGCAAAAAAAGAAAAATTAACATGGTATATACAATGGAGAGTGAAAACTTGAATCTTCTACTAAGGTGGCACATAATGTTTCAGCATTCTTCCATTCACAGGTCCTCCTGGAAGATCTGTCCCATCAGCGTTGTTTAGCAAGATAGCATTGTTTCCCCTGAAAGCTTGGATCATGTATGGTCCTGTCCAGAGATTGTCAAATTTTCCATGTTTTCCCTTGTCTTCACTTCTGGCATCCCATCTAAGCACCAAATCTCCTAGCTCAAAATCATCTTCCTTGGTTCGTTTGTCAAAGATCTTCTTGATGTTCTCTTGGATTACCTGAGTCTTGTTGAACACATCCTCCCTAGACTGCTGCAAATGGATCATCTAGTTGATCCTTCTTTGTGAGTCATTTGGCTCAGCTTGTACATCTTTAAGAAACTTCATGACAGGGACTCCTAAATAAGTGGGGAAAACTACCTCCGTGCCATAGACCAGCTGGTATGGTGACATACCAATTGACCTTTTGGTGGTCAGTCTGTCAGCCCATAATGAAAACACCAACTTGTTGTGCCATGATTTCTTGTTTTCCTGCAATGTTTTCTTGATGATATTTACCAAGGTTTTGCTTGAAGATTCCGCCACCCCATTCCCCTGAGGGTAGTAGGTTGTGGAATGCCCCAAACTAATGTGATACTGGTTGCATAAATCTATGAGCTTCTTCGACCGAAAAGCAGCTGCATTATCAGTTATAATCTTTGTAGGACATCCAAAGCGAGACAAAATATTATTTTCAAGGAATTTGATAATAACAGAGTCATTGGCTTGCCTACTTGGTACTGCCTCGATCCATTTGGTAAAATAATCGGTGGCAGTGAGAATCCACCTGTGTTGGCCTGAAGACGGGGGGTGTATTTCTCCAATGAGGTCGAGTCCCCATTGTTGGAAAGGGGCCTCAACTGAGATTGGTTTCAGAGGTAGAGGGAGGAGTTTCCTTTTGCCTTCAAGCAATTGACATTGATGACATGCAGCTACCTTTTGATGTACATCAACAAACAGGGTGGGCCAATAGAATCCAGCTCTGAGTATTTTGTTGGCTGTGACTTTCCAGTTCAGATGGCCACCACATTCCCCTACATGAAACTCTTGTAACACTTTATCAGCTTCATCTTTCAATAAACAATTTAACAAAATGCCTCCAGGGTCTTTCCAATACAAGTTGCCTTCTAGAATACAAAATTTTAAGGCTTTCAACTTTAAAAATCTAGCTTTAGTCTTAGTCAAACCAGGGGGAGCTTGTAGATTTTGCAAAACGAATATAAGGTCTGTGTACCATGGAGAGTTGAGAAATACCTCTCTCACATTTGGAGTCGCCATCTCGCCCTGTTCATCTGCCACATCTAGAAAATTAATGTCAAGAGCATGGAAGTTAGATTCAGCCATTAATTTAGCAAGGCCTTGACCTTTGATTAGTTTCGTGGGCTTAATCTATATATCATATTCTAAAATGACAGCAATCCATTTTCCCCTTCTTCCATCAAGGTTGTCCTGTGTCAAAATATCTTTTACTACCACGTTCGGAACATATGCTATGGTGTGGGAATGAAGAATGTAGACTCTAAAGTCTTTTATGGATTTTACCAAAGCAAAATCTTGTTTCTCCATTATCTTGTAATTCAGAGCAGCATCTCTTAATGCTTTGCTAAATAAAGCTATGGGTTGTTCATACCCTTCGTTGTTCTTTTGCAGTAACACCGCTGCTATAGTATGTTCAGAAGTGAAAGAAAAGAGATAGAAATCCTTAGTAAAATCAGGACTGATCAAGACAGGGGATTTTGTGAGTGCTCGTTTGACTTGCTCAAAAGACTGTCTGGACTCGGAGTCCCATTTAATTTTTACATCCTTTTTTAGCATATTTGTGATGTTTCTGAGGAGTTCTGCCAGATTGGGAATGAATCTTCATAGAAAGTTTATTCTCCCGATAAAAGACTGTAGTTCTTTGAGGTTTCTTGGGTGTTCTAATTTTTGTATGGCATCGATTTTGCTGGGGTCTATTTTGATTCCATCTTTGGATATGATGTGTCCTAGTAGTTTGCCTTCCTCTAACCCGAAAAGGCTCTTCTTAGGATTTAAAGAAATCCCAAACCTTCTACATTTCTCGAAAACTCGTCTGAGGTGTCGTAGGTGTTCGTCATCTAATCGGGAAAACACAGTTACATCATCTAAATAGAAGACAATAAACTTACCCGATTCTTCCACGAAGGCAATATCCATCGCCCTTTGGAAAGTGGCTCCTGCGTTCATCAGACCAAAAGGCATTTTCACATACATGAAAGTGCCCCATGGTGTGGTGAAAGCGGTTTTGTCTTGGTCATCCGGGTGAACTAGGACATGATTGTAACCTGAGAAACCATCCAGTAGAGAAATTCGACTGGATCTGACCACCCTTTGCAGGATGTGGTCCATTTTTGGCAAGGGGTAATTATCCTTCAGGGAGACTTTATTCAGATTTTGAAAATCTATGCAGAGTCTGATTTCCCCAGATTTCTTACGTGTAGGGACCAAATTAGACACCCACTTGGAAAAACGCAAAGGGACTATGATTTTGGCATCATACATTTTTTTGATTTCCTTTTCTATCAGAGGGAGCAACTTGGGATTTATCCTCCTAAGTTTCTGTCTAAATGGTTTTTGGTCTTCTTTTAGTGGAATCTTGTGCTGTATGATGTTGGTATCGTAAGCTTTCAAATCCTCATAACCCCAGGCAAAGACATCTGAATATTCTTTGAATATCTCAATGTATTTGATTTTTTTCTCTGGGGGTAATGATTTAGACAGTTTGACTATCCTGGGTTTTTCTTCAGTCCCTATATTACAGTCTTCTACCTCTTGTCCATGGGCTTCGATTTTCGGTTTTTTGGCTACGTCGTTAAAATCAAACAAGTCCTCTAAAGGAACTAGACCTCTAGGAAAAACATTTCTTTTCAATTGTAAAACATCAGCATCCATTTTGTCATCGCCCAATTCTCCTGAATCTATGCTATTTACACTATCAATTTCAAAATCATAACTATTTACATTTTCATCTTTGTTCTCTAAATCTATATTTGCACATTCAAAATCATTTTTACACTGCAGAAAGTCTTCAATTTGATCATCATTACCAACCACTTTCCAGTACCTGATATTGTCAGGAACGGTTGGTCTGCATTTCACCTCCACAGTGTATGGACGAGTCGAGCGGAAAGGAATCTTACAGGTGGCTGCTGACGTAGCCAATCCGTCTGCCAGAATGTTTTGTCCCCTTGGCATTACCTGCAAGTCAACTTCAGTGAAACATCTGAGGGCATCTAGAACAACATTCCTATAAGCTCTAAGACGTGGGTGTTTCGCAGCGTACTCACCTTTGATCTGCTTTATTATCAACTCAGAATCACCTCTTACCATAATCTATTTAGCACCAACTCTTTTCAACAGCTTCAGACTGAGCATCAAGGCTTCATACTCAGCAATATTGTTAGTGCATTGGAAATTTAATTTGTAAGAATGGTTTTCTAAATACCTGTTTCTGTGATTATGCAGCCAGACTCCTGCTCCAGCTCCTTCCTTGCTCACTGCTCCATCAAAATCCATGCTCCAGAAATCAGCAGGTAACTCTTCAGTTATCACGTTCTTCATCCTCGCTACCTCAATGATTTCTTGGCCTTCATCCTGACTGGCTGTATCTTCCACCAGCTGAGTATCTTGTTCTCCCATGTCACCATCATTGTACATGATAAAAGAATCCAAGTCAGAATGTGCAGAGTAAAGAGGATAGTTATGCGGCTTTTCTTGGCTACTGACCATGTACTTCATCAATGTTTCTCTGTACAGCCTTCTTTGTTGCCCGAAAACTGGGATAGTGGCATAAGACATATCTAGCTGCAGGGTACCTCTCAACTTAGCCCCCCAGAACTGGGAAAGAAACATTTCATACTTCAGAGGGATATCCACGACTACCACGTCCATGACCATGCTCTTTGCAGGAATCTGAACCAAGGTGATGCATAGGTCCTTGATGAAACCAATACATCTGACTTTATTGGAGTCGAATGAGTGCAAATCCTTGTAAGGTCTGGTGACCTCCAGTCCCAGTTTCTCCATTACTGCTTTGGGCATCAGATTGTGGGAAGCACCTAAATCCAGCATAGCGTTATGCAAGATCAGGTCATGTATGTTTAGACTGATGTAAAAAGGAGTGACTTCACCAGTATCATCTCGACCATCTACTTCAGGTCCTAAAAGAAGCTCGGGTTGATCATCAGTAAGGTTCACAGTGTCAGAATGATTTGTTAATCCAATGGTTAAGGCCTTCATGCCTATGTCAGGTTCAATGGCTAGTGCTTTAATCACCTATGAATGATAAATGTCTTTGTTCATCAACTATGTAAGTGGGATGGGAATTTTTACTTTGGCCAATTCCCCCTCAAGGCTAAAAGGTGTAGGGGCTCTGCCTTGGCTCATCAATTCTGGTTTGTCCACCATGTTCTTCTGCTCAGAAGTACTTGGTGGATTAATAGGTGGAACCTCGGGCTGTGACAGCCTTTTCAGAATGGTAAGGTTTTTCTTCACAGGAGCATCGACAGTGCTCTTCTCAGGAATCTTCTCAGCAGCTGGCTCGGAGGCCTTCTTGGTTTCGACTACCTTCTTTGTTTCAGTCTTCTTTTTTTGGGAACTCCCTTCTGTCTTCTTACTCCGCAGATTGTACTGTCGGTGTACCTCCAAAATGGCATTTTTGAATGCCTGTTGTTCTGCATCTTTAGCTTCTTCACTTACTTTTGTTTGGTTGAGAAGAAAAAGTTCTTGCTCTTCTTGGATAAGGAAAATCGCTTCGTTGTCGTGAATTCCCATGAGATTGATGTGAGTATCCTCCAATTCCTCAATCACTTCCTCCCCTTCATCAGCATAGTTTTCTTGTAGGGGAGGTCTGATCTGCTGATCTGGACCCCTCTTCTCTCTTTGATCCCTAGGATCTCTCTCTCTCATTTGAGGAGGGTTTCTCCTAAAGTTAGGGTTTCGAACCTCGGGAGCTGGTGGGTTTTCTCTTGGAGGGTTTCTGTCTGACACAGTAAGTCTTTCCATCATTATTTCCACTACTCTGGCCAAGGAATCCAATTTGGAATCTAAGTTCAACGTGGAAGGTTCTTCTTTGATCGTGACTCTCCTTTCTGACCTCTAACGTGCCCTTTTTGCCAACAAGATGGCCTCCACACTTATATCACTTTTCTGCATGTCTTCCAGGGTGGTAGAATTTCTTTCTCTTAGTTGGTATGACATGTCGGCATCAAAGCCATCAGGGAATTTTATCAATGCTAGGCCCTGTGGAGGTTTGATTTCAACTGGAATTGCATTGTACATGTTATTGAAATGGGTGCAGTAATCTTGTACCGTCTCACCTTGATTTCTTCTTATATTCTCGTATTCTGACAATATTTGGAGAGGGTTTTTCTTTACCTCCCATCTGTCAAGAAAAATCCTTTGGAACGCGACAAGGTCAAGGACTGAGGTAGCAGGTAAATCTTTGTACCATTTCTTGACGTCACCTGTCAAACTTTGGGCAAACAATCTCATTTGAACGTCAGCCTCATCAACTTCTTGCAGGTCAAAATAATCATTCATTTTTTCAACGTGTTCTTGTGTGCTCAAAGGTCCTGTTGCATCGAACTGTGGAAGTCTTATTTTATAGTCTTGGGGCATGGCATGTAGAGGCGCAGCCAACACCAAAGGAGCATATCGAGTTTCCATTATGGGTGGAGGAGGTGGGACGACGACCTGGATGATCGGTGAGGTAGTGACTGAAGACAAGGACGAGGAGGGACTGGATAGCACAGAGGGAGTGATTTGTGGTTTAGTTGTGGGAGACAGGACTTCAGGGGTTCGGGGTTGCAAAACAGTTGGGTCAAAGATGATTCCTGTCACAAAACTATCGGACTGTGTTCTAACCAGGCTTTGCTGTGGAAAGGTATCGCGGTCAGGGTTTTGAGAGGTAACAGATTTCCCTGAAAAGGAAAGGGACTTATGAAGAGGAATATGACTCACTGAGCCTTCAGGTAAGGTCTTTTTCTTGAGCAACTATTCGGGGTTATCTGTCACTATCGCAAGTTCTGGGTCTGGATGAGATTGAGTATGAACTTTCTTGGGAGCCAGAATTCTTTTTGGTTTTTTATATATATATTTTTTAGTTTTGTGAGTCCGAAAATATGCACAAAGTTTAATCAACCTCTAAACATTACTTTCTACTCAATATTTGCAATATTTTGGTAACAAACTTTCTTTTTAGGGGAAAGACAACGTGAAATTATCAATTTTTAGTTCGTTCCCCAGTGGAGTCGCCACTATGTTAGCACTCTGTAAATTTCCTAGAGGTTGAAAAAAGAAGAAATCTACAAAGGTAACTTTATCCAACCACTTTTGAAGCTGAGATCTAGCCCTTCCAACTTCAGAGAGGGATCTCTCTATATGATTTCGCTATGTTTCCAATTTTAGATATTAGGCTAGGTAAAGAAATAGATCGGTTTTGTTGTCAAAGTGTTTTTTGAATTGGTTGAGACAGTCTACACATCCATTGGGCTATGCGGTCTGTGTTTAAATAAAATATGAAATACAAACCATAAACGTGAAGGAAGACTTATATAGGGAGAGATAGTATACTCACTGGATCTTTTAGCAGCTTAAATGATGGACAGAAGAAAAGATGAGAAAGATAATTTCAACTAAGAAGCAGTTAAGAATTCCTTAATTGAAAACACCAGAAGAAAAACACTAAAATATTTCGAGTCAGAAACAGGGTATACAAGATAAATCCTGCAACATTCGTTACTCTTAAAGATTAGAATTAGAAAACAAGATGATTACAAAGAAAGAATAACATTCAACTTAGAGAGAAAACATCACCAGTGAACACACGCAAGAATCCTATAAAAGTGCCTCATTTTTATTAATGGAAGATCTCTTCAAAAATGTTACAGTCTGATAGCGTCAGGGTGTGAATATCAACAACCCTCAATACTTCGAAAGCTGAAGTATTTATAACTCAAATTAAAAATGTTCCTGTCATAAATGATCAGGACGTGCTCAATCTATTTTTAGCCTAATTAATTTAACAAATTTCCTAAATCTAGGAACTGCTTGATGACTTGGTGAAACTGCACGCTGATTTCTGGGTAGACCGTTGATGAATCCTTTGCATGAACTCATCTGACTGGACCTGGAAAGCTCATCTGCTAATCAATCAGATCGAAGAGTTCCTCCCATCTGAGATGACTAGGCACATTGACTTTGAGAAGTCTTCGATACACTTCATGCATTTCTGTATATTTGGTGAATGTAGGCTTGGTGAGGAATATGTATCGAATCTCGTGTTGGATACTGATGTCCCACTAAAGGGCATCCAGGAATGCTTTGCCGATGATGCTCCCTTTTATGCCTGCAAACTTTGAACTGTCCTTGGACACCTCAGCCAATCTCTTTTTGTAATCTGGGAGTGTCATCAGTTTATCATTAATAACCTTCAGACCAGGTAGACCTTTCTTCTGGAGAGCCTCAATCTTGCTGAAGAATCTTTGTACCCCTAGGTCCATGATCTGAACCTTTTCTTCCAGTTGAAGCATTAATCCTCTCTTGTTCAAAACTCTTTTGACCTCAAGGATGGTCTCTGTTCTGTCCTCGATCTTCAGCTCTTCTAGCTCTTCTCTCATTTTAGAATTGAGGAACTTGATGATATAATTTTCCTGTGTGGGCATCTCCCCCAACTCTACTTTGATCTTCTCGATGGCCTGTTTTCTCCTCTGGACCAACTCATTTTGGTCAAACATGATCTGAATCATTGGCTATATCTCATTCATGGACTTAGTGATGTTTGTCCATTCATTCTCTTTAACTTTAGCCAATGTCTTGCCTTCCACTGTCTTCTTTAGGAGCTGTTGTAACTCCTGCTTGAGCTGCTCTGTTACCTGCTTTTCTTTGGATAAGCTAGTATGGAAGGAATATTTGAGTTTCAGAAGGTTCTCAACTTCCGTTTTAAGGCTGCTGATCTCTGTCTCCTGTAGGTTCATCTTTTCCATGGATTTGGCCAGGTCGGTTGTCTTCTCTTGTGATGTCAATGGAGTAGCGGATGGGACTGTTGTCACTGATGTTGCGCTTACTCCTGAAATCGGAATGGAACTCAATGGAATGAATTCCATTGGTTTCAGCTACTCCTTTTCCTTTAGTATCTTCTCCATCTCGACTTCCATTTCTTTGAGCTGCACGTTTTGCTCCATGAGCTGCTTGAGCATTTCATCCTTCTCGCCTTCCTACTCTGCTATCTCCTTCGCCTGTGAGTCCTCTGTGGGCGGGAGATTTAGTTGTTTCCTCAGGGAGGCAATGTCAGCATTCTTCTTCTTTATCAGCTCCTCTATTGCTTTGATGTTTGAAGGGTCATAGCCGATCTTGAGGACCAGTTCCTCCAAAGTTTTGATTCTATTGTCCTTCGCAAAGGACGATATCTTCTCCAGCTTGAGTTGGGTTTGAGCATTGTTCAGTGATACTTGTAATTTGGCTGCAAAAGCAGAAGCATGCACCAACATATAGAACACCATCTCCCCCATCTGCTTGTGCAGATCCATCTGATCTGCTGGGTGCACGTCCTTCGTCTGAAATTCGAAGGTGACCCTCTTGTAGTCCGTGATCACCTTGGGGTCTGGTACCTGTGCCTGGAGGAGGTCCATGTGCATCCTTCCCTTTTCTATGTCAAATGCAGACAGTAGCCTATGTTGTACAGTAGACGTCTACTTCCAAAACTGAGCGCAAGTACTGCTGGTAAGGGTTTGGTTCTTTTTCTTGATCAACTCGTACTTCTCAAAAATGCTCAATTTGGGGCCCACCTTGCCTGGATGAGTGTTTAATGGGGATTCTGTGGATTTTTTCGGCACTGCTGGGGTGATGTCCTTATGAAGGCTCAAACTGAAGGGTGGAATCACAGACTTAGTCACTATGGTTGGCGGGGCTTCTTTTTCTCCAGTCGGACCAGGAACTGAAATTGTCTTGGGCCTCTTAGTGTGCAACTGGAACTCTTCGGACGATACCTCCGTGACAGGCGGAGATAAATCTTGCCGAGGCATTTTTTCCTTAGGGACCTGTGGCGTGGTCGTTGGTGGCAGTGTGGTCAGGGGAACCTGCTGTTCCACTTCGACCAATGTGTTAGGCACCCACATAGTCTGATTGGCGAATTTCTCAATTTCGGGCTTAGCTTCATGAACGTACGGGATGTTTTTGTTATTCACCCACATTCTTGAGATGATCCTGCATGGATCATAATTCCATGTGAATCTTAAGAAAAACTTCATCTCTCTTAGCATCCGGTCCGCTTCTTCCCTGGCGCCACGACTGTTGCAGATGAAGGAGCCAATCTGCCCCTTGATTCTAAGCTGCTGATTTTTCTTCAAAGATACAAAATGGATGTCATCTGAATTCATGATTTGTCTTATATACTCTAAAGCAAGGATTCTGACTGGCAAATACTTAGGCAGCTTATAGGGTGCCAACGCGCACCCGTATACTCTGATATTGGTATGGTTTTGATACAGGTACCAATCCCTGGTCTTTGTGTTGTCCGAGAGGTGAAGGATCCTCTGAACTTCATCGTTTATATGAGGCTCGGGCCTGCCACCTAGCATGCTTACCATGGGGTGGTAGAACAGATCGATGAACGCCTTGAAACTGTACTCTATGGATTTTTTCTTCAGCAGAGAGGTCCATGCTGTGACAGCATGAGGTTTTCCATCTGTATCCATCTTCTACATGGAGAATGCAAATTTATCGGCCTGGAAAAAGACGAACAAGTAGGCGAGTATTGATGGATATCTGAACATGCCTTCAGTGCCAACATTCACGAACTGCTCGTAAATATTGTCTGCCAAGAATGTACTGAAATCAAATTGCCTGGTGGGCTTTTCATCAGTGGAGAAAATGGATAGAAAACCCAGAATGGGCTCATCTACCCACTAGTCAGAATAATATCCTAACAAAGCGCAAAGGGAAGAAATGACCTGGTTTCCCTTAGTGGAGAACATGGATGACGGGTAAGGGGGATTAGTGGAAGGGAATTGAGCGGATGTGGGAAGGAAAAGCTCGAATATTTGAGCTCTTTCAGGAAAATTCATATTTTGATACAACTCTGTAAGGATTTCTAGGTTGAAAGGAGACGCAGAGTCGGCACGGGGAATTTGCATCATCTGGTCTATGTCTTCGGGCGTGATGAGGAACAGGGTGTCTCTGGATGAGGAGATGACAGCTCTTTGTTCAGGAATATAGTGAGCTGGACATTTAAGCGCAAACTCGGGAAAATGGTGGATCTGGGGAAAAAGGTAAAGGGGTAAATTGGACTCCCATAGTCCAATTTCATCACTCTGGTCCAGGAACACTTCCCTGAGCCATGACTGGAGGTCTGAGAAATCGAAATCACATTTGGTATCTGCGATTAATCTGTCTTTGTCGACCAGTGGGATCTTGTCTAGGTCGATAGGAGGCGGGAGAAACAGATTCTCCTCTCCTTCTACTCGTCTGGGCTTTGGCACCATTTTTGCAACAGTACCTGCAATAAGCAGAAAGTTAGTGGGGTCTACTGACTGTGGATGAGGGCGACGGAATGTAACGGAGGAGTAAGCTGTGAATTTCTCTGGTGCGATGGGTGAATAGTGAATGTAAGAGGAATAAAGGTAGTTTTATTTAAATTGGGGTCGGTTGAGCGTGGGAGACAGGTCAGCTGGATAACGGATAGGTTATCGAGTAATACATGGACAACGGGCCAGTTGGGAGTGAGATGGCAGGTAACAGTGGCTGAAGGATACAACCGGGTGACATGGTGGCTAGGGATTGGAGGTAAAAGTCGTAATAAGGGGCCGGCCATGAGTGAAAGGGGGGAAGGGACTGACAGCAGTTATGGGATGTGACTAACTCGGGAATAAGTGGAACAAGTGGAAGGTGACGTCCACAAGTGACGGGGGGTCTGTCAGATAGTCGATGGTGATGGGACTCGGGGCATTAGAACGATGCCACGTATGACAAGGGGCCTACCAGAGGGAGATAACCATTCCGGACCCCCCCCTTGGGTTAAAATCATATCATCCGGGGGGGTCCGAAAATGATTTTGGACCGTTGATCTGCGCGTCGATTTCCTGGCCGCAGATCTTAGCGTGCCCTTTATTACTCTTTCCAGACCCCCCGCCGCCCTCCATTAAAGGTAGGATGGATGGGGGGGTCCGGAATCAAATATTTTCCATTGATTTGAGTGCTCGATCTTAAGCCGTCCAGATGAGCGCAAGTCTTATCATCGATTCCGGACCCCCCCCGGTTAAAAGAAGAACGGTCGGGGGGGTATGGAATGCTCTGTGCACTGTAGATCTAGGTGCCACGATCAGGACCGTCGAAATGGGCAGGGATCATAAAATGGGGAGTGGAGAACACATGCGCCGGGAAAAACTTAGGACAAATGCGTTTTTATGGGGTTTTCCCCAAACTTTCAAGTAGACACCACCATGGGGCTTCGACCAAACTATCTTTTAGGCATTTGAAACATGGTGCAACACTTACATCAAGTTGGCTTTATTGAAACGAAGCAACAGTGCCACTAACCTATGTTCTAACCTAGATTCCTATGACAGTTAACCCAGATTAAACTATTGGGTTAAGAAATTACTCTACCATAGGACTATCTGACCAGGATTAGACAGTCTGGCCAGATTTATTCACTAATCTAACCTAGACACTTTGGCTAAGATTAAACTGTTTAGCCAAATTCATTCGCTACCCTATCAACATCAAATTTAAAAAGAACTTGGCCATGCTTGAAAGGTATGGACCAAGTTACCATTATTGCATGGGGCTTTTATTGCAATTCTTTTATGCCCTCTTTTCTTTCTTTTCTTTTTCTTTTCTTTTCTTTTTCCCGTTTTTCTTTTTCTTTTCTTTTCCTTTTTTCCTTTTTTATTTTTATTTCCTTTTCAAATTATTTGCAGAATAAAAAATCATTCGTCAACAAAAACACTAGAGATAGATAATATCCCAGTCACCAGTTGATTCCTATAATTTATAGGGTGGTAACAGGATGAACTGCAGACTGACATGCATTGTAAAGGAAAACAATGAATAAAAAGTTGGGATCGGATGGTCGCAAAGATGAAATCCAAGTTTATACCCAGAGATTACCAAATTAATCTATATCATAGAATGCAGAATTTGAGATAGAAAGGGACGGCAGTGAAGGAATACACTGAGGTGTTTTACAGAATCAACATTAGAGCTAGTCGTTATGAGAGTGATGATGAAAAAGTCGTCAGATACATGAATGGATTGAGATATGAAATTCAATATGAGATGAGCATGGTAACAATCAGAAATGTGGAAGATTCTTATCAAATTGCTTCAAAGGAAGTAGTAAAATTGGCCCGAAATCAAGGTCAAACGGGAAGAGGTAGAAGCCAGAGAAGAGGCAAAGAAATTTCCCAGGACAGAGTACAGAAGCCCAAGGATGAAGAAAATAAACCTCATAGAAAGGGGAGGAAGTTCACATGGAATACAATATGCCAATAGGAGCACTTTTCCTCGAGCAGAGAGGAAGAGGCAGAGGTGGTGAAATAAAGTGTTTTTTCTATGGAAAGATCGGACATAAATATTTTGAATGTACCAATAGAAAAAGGGATGGAGGAGGCGAAGCTCACATTTTAGAAGTGCATAGGTGAAATGTTGAGGCAGAAGATGTAGAAGACGGAAGATCCTTAATGATGAGGAAAATTCTCTTGAAGCCAAAAAAGAGATAGAGAATCTAGTCCAAAGGAACAGTTTGTTCAGAACTGCTTGCAAGACCAAGGATAGGGTATGCAAGGTAATTGTGGACAGTGGAAGTACAAATAATCTAGTATCCACAGAAATGGTGGAGAATATGGAATTGGAGACAGTTTCACATCCGAGCCCATACAAGGTTTTGTGGTTGCAAAAAGGACATCAGGTAATAGTCACTAAACAATGTTTAGTTGAATATAATTTAGGGGTATATAGAAATGATATTTTATGTGATGTTATTCCCATGGATTTCTATCATATTTTGTTGTGGAGACCATGGAAATATGATAGAAATGTTGTTCATGATGGGAGAAGAAACACATACACCTTGGAGAAGAATGGTAAGATGCATATGTTGTTGCTAATTAAAGACAAGAAGGTGAAAGAAGAAACAAGCAATACTATACTTCTGATGATTGGGAAGGAACTTCTGGATGAAGTCAAGAAATAAGAAGACATGCAGTTTGTTGTGGTGAGAAAACCTAGAGTCATCTTGACCAATACTTCGATGGATGATCTACCTAAGGAAATTCGAGAAATGATGGAAAATTTCGTTGATATAGTGGTGGACGATTTACCTTGTTCATTGCTGCCCATCATAAGTATAAGCCATCATATTGACCTTATACCAGGGGCGATTTTACCAAACAAAGAAGCGTATAGATTGATGTCGCAGGAGAATGAAGAAGTTAAGAAGCAAGTCCAGGATTTGATGGAAAAAGGGTTGATTAGAAGAATATTGAGTCCATGCGTTGTACCAGCAGTGTTAAGTCCAAAGAAGGATGGTGGATTCAGAATGTGTATAGACTAGGGCTATAAACAAAATCACCTTCAGGTATAGACTTCCTTTACCGATGATGGATGACTTGATGGATTGCCTGAGTGGAGAAATTTTTTTTTCAAAAATTGATTTGAAAAGAGGATATCATCATATTAGAGTGAGGGAAGGTGATGAATGGAAGACAACATTCAATACGAATGAAGGACTATATGAATGGATTTTCATTTAGTTTGGTTTGACGAATGCGCCAAGTAATTTTATGAGATTGATGAACGAAGGCTTGAAATATTTCATTGGGGAATTTGTAATTGTGTATCTTGATGATATACTGATCTTCAGTAAGACTGAGAAAGATCATTTGAGATACCTAAATCTAGTGATGAGGAGTTTGCAGCAAGAGAAGTTGATGATAAATCTGAAGAAGTCATCTATCATGAATAAATAACTTATTTATTTAGGTTTTATGATCTCTTCAAATTAGTTGAAGATGGATCCTGAGAAATTAAAAGCAATCAAAGAATGGTCGTCGCCAGGGAATATCTTTGAAGGCAGAAGCTTCCATGGATTAGCCAGTTTTTATAGGAAGTTCATCAGAAATTTAGTGGGATTAGTGCATCAATGAAGCAGAGAAAAGTTTCAAGTTGTTGAAAGAGAAGATAAATGGACAACCAGTTTTGGTTCTGCCATATTTCAGTAAGACATTTCAAGTGATATGTGACACAAGTGGATTTGTGATTGGAGCAGTCTTAATTCAAGACAATAGGCCAATTGCATACTTCAATAAGAAGTTGAATGATGCCAAGAGAAATTATTCCATGTATGATAAGGATTTTTATGCAATCATACAAGCATTGAAGAAATGGAGGCACTACTTGGTTCCAAAAGAGTTTTTTTTGTACAGCGACAACCATGCTTTACAATTTGTAACCAGACAGGAGAAATTGAACCAGAAACATGCAAAATGGGTTGAATTTATGCAGAACTTTACTTTTGTTATAAAGAACATTTATGGAACTGCTAACAAGGTTGTTGATGCATTGAGCAGGAAATGTTTGATTCTGCAGGAGTTTCGTGTGAAGACCTTAGGTTTTGATAGCCTTAAGGAAATGTACAGAGATGATTCAGATTTCAAGGATGCTTATGAAGCATGTGAGAATCCTATTCTGAGATATAGAAGCCAATGGTTTGAATATTTGATCCAGGATGGATTTCTATTCAAAGGAAATTAGTTGTGTATCTCGAAGAGTTCTATAAGAGATAATCTTCTAAAGGAAAAACATAGTGGAGGATTGGTTGGATATTTCATCCATGAAAAAATGTTTGCACAACTGAACAGTTTGTATTATTGACTAGGGATGAGGACAAATGCCAAAAATTTTGTTAACAAATGTAGAATTTCTCATCACGTGAAGGGGAAAAGACAAAATACAAGATTGTATCAACCATTTCCAGTACCAAAGAGGTTGTGGGATGCGGTAAGCATGGATGTTGTGTTAGGACTGCCAAGGACATAGAGGAGTTGTGATTCCATATTTGTGGTAGTCGACAGATTCTCGAAAATGGCACATTTTATTCCATTTCATAAAACCAGTGACGCAACACACATTGCAAATCTGTTTTTCAAAGAAGTTGTTCGATTTCATGGTTTACCCAAAAGTATTGTTTCATATCGAGATACCAAATTTGTTGATCATTTCTAGAGGACACTATGGAAAAGGTTGGGAACAAGTTTATCTTTTAGCTCAGCATATCACCCTCAGATGGATGGACAGACCGAGGTAGTAAATCAAAGCTTGGGAGATTTGTTGAGGAGTTTAGTATATGAACATCACAGTCAGTGGGATCAGATTCCGCCGCAAGAGGAATTTGCATATAATGACACACCTACCTGGAGCACAGGACAGAGCCCATTCCAGATAATGTATGGAATGCAACAAAGAGGCATATCTGAGTTGAGAGACTTAGAGCAGAATGAGTTCAGAAGTGATGGAGCAGAAGATTTTGCAGAAGAGATGCAAGAGCTCGACAGTAATATTAAAGAGTGGTTACAGAGTTCCAACTAGGAGTATAAGAGAAAAGCAAATCAGCACAAAAGAGAGATTCAGTTCAAAGTGGGAGATTTAGTCCTAGCACACCTAAGAAAAGGGAGATTCCCAAGGGGAACATATAATAAGATGAAAATGAAAAATATAGGGCCGTGTAAGATTCTGAGAAAATTTGAGGCAAATTCTTATGAGATATAATTGAAAGATAATGTGGGTATACCACCCATATTCAACGTAGCATATATGTATCCTTACATAGCATATGAAGCAAGAGGAGCAGAGACTCAAAATAAAGTCCAGTGGGTCAAACAGATGCCATAGCTAAAAGACCGCAGATGGAAAAGATCATTGATCAGAGAGTTAGCAAGAAGACCCAGAGAAAGATGTATTTTGAATACTTGGTAAAGTGGAAGGGAAAACCGATTGAGGATGCCAGTTGGAAAAGATAAGTAGATATCCAGAAACATGGACAGACGGTGTAGAAGCTCATGAATGGGAGTTCATGAAATTTTCAGCCAGAGGAGTATGATGCAGGAGCATCATAAGCCAACAAAGAGGAGGACAGTTGGATATGCACTAGTGCGTGTTTTGACGATGTTTTCAATTTGAAAGGATGAAGCATTAATGTAATATCTGGAAAATCTATTTTTGCTTTTATGGTTTAGAGAGTGTAACATAGATCTTGAGCATTCGCTCTCATCTATTTGTTGGAGGCAATTAATGTAATAAATGTAAAGTAGATATAGGCTTTAATTCAATTAGATATCTTGAGTAGTAGGAGGGAAAACTCTAGAAATCTCCCTCATATGTATTGTAATGGATTCATTATTCTCAATAGTAAGAGTAGAGCTATAGAGCAAAAGAATAAAAGAGCAGAGAAGAAAAGAGATTATAGAAGTTGTATAAGAAGATAGTTGTTGCTATTAAACCCATGTACAAAAGCACTTGAGTTAATATAAGAATGATTTGACTCAATTTCATGGTGTGGTGATGAATATTGTTTGCATCTATTGAATGGTATCTTTGCAATTTTCTTATATTCCCTATTATGCATTTGTTTCAATGTTGTGTATGTGTATGATTTCAGGTTGAATGTATGAAGTCTGTGAGAGAGAAAGTATGAGTTTAAATTGTTTCTCTTCCTGAGAATTCCTGCAAGGAGTGTTGTGAAAGTCCACAAGGAGTGTGTTGATGAGATTCTGAGTTTTACCTCAGAAAATCTCAGGAGAGATAGCGTTGTTCTCATACTAGCATAAGTGCAAGTATAGCACAGAGTCGTGCAAGATGTGTGTAGACATTTTGAAGTCTTAGACTCTTCCAACCTAGTAAGTCGTTGAAGGATTTATGTCGCAAGGAGTGCACAGAATTGGAGAATTCACATAATCAGAGGTTATCGTGAAGTCACAAGGAGTGTGGGCAGGATCCCTTGGAATCCTTGAGTTTACAACAAGAACCAAGCTTAGGAAGGATAGATACTTCAAAGTGTTCGAAGGAAAGACGATGCTAGAGTTACCTCACAGAAATTAAGCTCAGAAGGAAGACACCAGTTATTTGGCCAGGAAGTATTGAGAACTTCAACGGATGGTTGAAATTATCAGAGGAAGAACTATTAATTCGCCTTGGACCATTGGATCCACTGGATCAGCGGAGAAGTTAAGGTCGATTTTCTTTCAACATTCACAAGCTCAGGAGGAATAGTTACCGTTATATCTGGATCAACAAGATCCGTTGTTCTTGTGGTTTTGGATTTCGGCATTTCGTGAGTCAAAGTGTGGAGAAAGTTGTGACTTGGATATCTTGAGTTAGGAAATCCCGATACGCAAAATCCAGATACAATATGGACTGTCAAATCGTGGGAAGTTCAGGGTCGTCGATCCGAGGAGAAGAAGTCGTGAGTTCGAATGTCGGGAGAAAGGATAGGAGTCGCATCGCGAACTCACAAGTCGTGAAATTTCGACGTGCTCAGAGGTGGACCCCGGGACGTGACTGAGGTCACATGGTTGAGGCATAAGGGAGGAGTTAAATATTCATCAACCCATTTCAGGGTTTCATGAGTCAAAGGATTCAAAGAGACTCATAATAGAAATTGCGAAGTCGCGAAACCCGAAACACCTTTTTGGGTAAAGGTTGTGGTCATGCTAGTTGGTCACGTGGAGTGGAGGTTTGCGCCTAGTGCTTGTTCGCGTAGGCATAAATTCTAAGAAGTACCTATGGTTATACGTGTTGGAGGTTCCAGTGGGAACTAAAGGAGCCATTTTGGCTTAGGGAATAGAAAGATCCAAAGACCGGGAGGTCAAGAAGAACCTGTTGAGGTAGGGGTTTTGCATCATAGTACCTCATCCTTGAAGGGCTTGATGTCGTATGATAGGTGACACTACTGGCTGACACAAATATCTCGTCCCTAGCAGAGCCATCCGATGTTGTATGGTTGCGAGTGTGGAGTTGTTAAAAATCCAACTGCTTCACGAGATCTGTTGAGATGAGGTTCTTATGGCTTCCACTATCAACAATGAAATGTAGTGGGGTCCCCTTCACCCACATTTGTGAATGGAAGAGGCGCTACCCCTCCTCAGGATCCTTTGCTTCTTCTAGTTGGATTGTTGTGGTCGCGACAGTAGCAGTGGGTTTTGCATCAATTATCTGTCTCCTTTTATTAGTATCTGAATCGGAGTCTGAGTCGGGGCTCGACTCTATTTCTTTGAGCTCAGCCACCAATGTCTATTTATAGCGACATTCATTGATGTTGTGCCAAGGGATTTTGTGAAAGTATCACCACTTCCCAGTGTCTTTCTTCATCTTCTCATTACCCGTATTTTGTTGGGGCTTGGACTAGTTGTATTGAATGTTATGTGAGTTAGAGGTGCCTTTACCATACTTTGGTTGTTGTTGATTTGTAGACCCAAGTTCCCACTTATTATTATTCTTAATTTTTTTCTCGATTTTGACAACATATTTATAAGTGGCTCCCAGTGATGAGATGTCCAGAAAATCCATTTCGGTTTCAATGTACTTATGTAGAGCCCCGCAGTATTTCAGAACCAGATGGCGCTCGGAGTCTTTGATACCCATCTTGGTGTGAAAGGTCTGGAAGGTATTTGTGAACTCTGGCACTGTTTCATCCTAGTTTTGATGCAGTGTGGTCCATCTCATGTATTGGTCATCATAGTTTCCCACAATGTAATATTTATCCTTGCCCGCATCCATAAAAAAATCCCAACTGGGATAGACCCCAAATATTCCAGACTCCTCGGTGCAACTTTTGTTAAGAACCAAATATCGATATAGAATAGAAAAACCTCAGAATAAGTACTCAACGCCTTGAAAAAGAGAGAATTTCAGATAATAAGCCTCTTCAAGGGGGAAACCTCCTTTTACCCAACATAAATGTTCAAGTACAGGATGATTCCAAACGAAAATGTCTCCTTGGTATATATAGGAGACTAGGAGGTATAATTACAACTAATGGAATAAAGCCGACATAAACAAAATAACAATACTAATGTAATATGCCCCAATTAAGGGGTAATGAGCCAATATTAGGGCTTAACGTGCCTCTCCCCTTGAGACAAGTGTTGTCTGCAACGCTTGAGTAACTCTGGATGCTTTTGTATAAAAGACTCGTCTTCCCAAGTGGAATCTTCAACCGATAGTTTCCTCCATTTAATGAGATACTCTGAAATGGATCTATTCCTCAGCTGGCGAATTCTTGTGTCAGTGATGGCTTCAGGCTCGAATATGATTTTTCCTTCCTCGTCAAGTTCTGGAAATATAGTTTGAACTGGGATCTTGTCACCTATAACCTTATTTAAGCATGAAACATGGAAAACCGGTTGTACTCGTGAAGATGCAGGCAACTCCAATTTGTATGCCATAGTACCAATCTTTTGCAGCACCTTATAAGGACCATAGTACTTTGGTGATAATTTATTATCCTTCTTGGCTTGCTTGAGGGACATCTATTTGCATGGTTGTAGTCTTAAGAACACTGAATCCCCTACTTCAAAACTTCTTTCACTATGACGTTGATCTGCTTGTTGTTTCATACGATTGTGTGCCATGGTCAGGTTTTCCTTTAATATTTGGATAATTTGTTGTTGATGCTCGATGTGATCTTCCACTGCTTGAACCTTAGATTTTTCTTTTAGAGAAGAAGTGATGGAAGGAGGGTGATATCCGTAGAGTGCCATAAAGGGTGTCATTTTTGTTGCAGTATGAAAGGAAGTGTTATACCACCATTCTTCCATGGGTAACCATTTGAACCATTGTGTTTGTTTATCAAAGACAAAGCAACAAAGGTAGTCTTCCAGACATTTTCTCACTATCTCAATTTGTCCATCAGATTGAGGATGATAGGATGAGCTATGAGCCAATTGAGTACCCAAACAAGAAAATAATTTTGTCCAAAAATGTCCAGTGAAGATGGGATCTTTGTCACTTACAATAATGTTTGGGCTGCCATGTAGCTTTTGAATTATCTCCATGAATGTGGTGGCAACTGTACTAGCTTTGAAGGGATGAGAGAGTGCACAAAAGTGTGTGTACTTGGTCAGTCTATCAACAATCACCATGATGGCACTCTTTCTTTTAGACTTTAGTAACCCTGTGATGAAATCCATGGAAACCTCCTCCCAGCGCTGACTTGGGATGGCTAATGGTTGTAAAAGACCCGAGGTCTTAATTTTTTCCACCTTATTTTTTTGGCAAACCAAACATTCTGCCACAAACCTTTGAACATCAGTTTTAAGGCCATCCCAAATAAAATCCTTCTTGAATCTATGGTAGGTTTTCAAAAATCCTGAGTGCCCTCCTACTGGAGAGGTGTGCAATTCCAATAGTACCTTTTGTTTGAGTTGGGAGTTCTTACATAAATATAAGCGATATTTGTACCATNGTAAATGTATTTGATGCATTGGAAGCCTGCTGCAACCTTTGAATGAGAGTCCCCACTTTTTCGTCATTCTTCCATTCATCCATTGCTTCTATTATCCAATCGGGTTGGATGATCAAGATAGCACAAAGAAAGGCCTCAACATCTTCATCCTTTATTGAGAGTGCATCTGCCACAACATTTTGCTTCCCCTTTTTATAGATGATTTCAAAATCATAACCCAATATCTTGGTTACCCATTTTTGTTTTTCTTCTGAAGATAGTCTTTGTTCCAAGAAGTATTTAAGACTATCATGATCT
>ML781741.1:43296-65125 GCA_009831015.1 Picea engelmannii | reverse complement strand
CTTCCAATGAAAATTTCATGAAAAGTTCTTGAAAATTAAAATCCACTGTTCCTAATGATTGTAACCATTGGATTCCTAGTACAACATCGGCACCACCCATGGGTATAGAAATCATTGGACTATTCATTACATATTCCCCCATAGTAAGATTGATAATATTGCATTTTCCTGAGCAACTGATAGTTCCTCTATCTACAATCATTACTTGAAACTCTGGCGCTAGATATACAAAGCAATTGAGAGCTTTGGCTAATTTATAGTGAATGAAATTATGAGTACTGCCAGAATATTTTAGGACTATTACCTTTTTATTTTTGACGTATCCTTCGATCTTGAGGGTTTGAGGAGTGCTAATTCTAGCCAATGCATTACACAATATCGTGGGAGTCAACTCTTCAGATGAAATTGCTTCTACGATTTCATCTTGAGATGGTTCTTGTTCTTGTTCTTCTTCCTCTTCACAATCTATGTAGAATAGTTTCTTCTCACCACACTTATGTCCCTTACTGTACTTGAAGTCACAATTAAAGAATAAACCTTTTTCTTTTGTTTCCTCCAATTGTTGAGGTGTCAACCTTGTAGGTTGAGGTGTTTTAGAAGAAGGAGAATTATTCTCTCTATAGATGTTAGGATTGGTCCTTCTAGTAGCCATAGCCATATTTTTACTTTCAACATTTCTTTCCACCTTAAATGCACTCTCCAATACCTTTTGTGTATGTGGCACATTATGTAGATCAAAGAATTGCTCCATCTGAAGTATCCATGTGATTGGGTCCTTGACATCAAACTTCCTCATATCAATCTTAGGAACGTGGTTGGTCTTCAACCCAAAGTTGGAGTTTCTCCATTCTTGATTCACCTTCCTTGTGTCCTCATCATGCATTTCATGGGATACATTTTCACTTTCAGGTGTCCTCTTTATTAGGAATTTTTTCAATCCTTCCATGATCTCTCCTTTTAAGCCATCCATCTTAGTATCCAACTTAGCTTCCATTGAATCCATCATCTCTTGTAGTTAATCTTTGGTTACTGTCTTCTTTTGTAAATCATTTATGTCCCTATGCATTTCTTCACCTTCATAAAGAGTCCAAGTAGGATTGTCTGGAGGATTATTTTGTGTAGAAGTTCCCTTTTTTGGTAGCATGTTGGCCAAGTATCACTTTAAACCTTGATTTTGAGGTGGTTCTGCTAGACAATATTCCTTTTATTGTATCTCCAAAATTTCGGCCCTTCTGAGTATGAACTTTTATTTTTTGTAGGTCTCTGATATTTCTTCTCTTCAATGCCACAGGTCTGATAAAAATTGGATGTGCCAAGTGGAATTTAAGGTAACTTCCCCGCAACTTGCTGATTTTTGGACTTTCCAGGACATCTCACTTGTATAGTGTTCCCCACACAAAATAATTGATATAAAATTCTGAAACGCATACCAAAACTACTACGGACTGTCCACTGTCCAATGCAACTAGTCTGACTCAATTTGGATACTCTAGGAATAATTCATGATTGTTTTACCCAGAACACCTGCTTGAGACTAGTCAATAGGACTAGTAAGATACCCTATCTTCCACAGGGTGTATATACAAATTTAAGATGACCCAGAAGTTGAAATTTCTACCACCGATACCTTACTAATTTATAAGAATATCCTCTATATTTTAGGGTCTGAAACGTTACATAAACTATTTTATAGCAAAAATTACGCAATGACTCAATTCAGGATGATTCTAAAACCCTATCTTACAAAGGCGGTATCTCTGAAAGTATAAGTCCTCGGGAGATGAAATTTTAACCCAATGTACCTTGATCTGTCTACTAAGTATCCTCCAATCCGTTCCTTCTAAATCATTGTAGAAAAAATGTTATAGCGAAAATTCCACGGTGTCTCAGATGTAGCAGCGAAACCCCAAGACCTTGAGCTCTGATACCATATGTTAAGAACCAAATATCAATATAGAATAGAAAAACCTCAGAATAAGTAATCAATGCCTTGAAAAAGAGATAATTTCAGATAATAAGCCTCTTTGAGAGGGAACCCTCCTTTTACCCCACATAAATGTTCAAGTACAAGATGATTCCAAATAAAAATGTCTCCTTGGTATATATAGGAGACTAGGAGGTATAATTATAACTAATGGAATAAAGACGACATAAACAAAATAACATTACTAATGTAATATGCCCCAATTAAGGGGTAATTAGACAACATTAGGGCTTAACAACTTTTCTCCCAGTAAGTTTCCCACCAATGTTTGACATGGGGGAGATCCTTAAGGAGTGCAAAGGTGATATTTTCTCTATCGAAAAAATTGTGAATAGAGAAATAAGCTTCTAGCAAATTTAACCATTTTTCCAAAGCATCCACATCGATTTTACCTTCAAATATAGGAATATCAAAATTAACTTGTACCTTGAATGGAGTAGCATCTCCAAAGAGACTGCTTGAAAAATATGTGCATGTTATTTTCGACAATATTTGAAGTATTTGGGAAAAATTCTCCAACATCCTGTTCCTCTGTTGCGTGAGAGCTTCCGAGAGAAACATATTGATGGGATCTTCTTCTCCCGTGTCTCTCTTTCATTCCACCATGGGAGGCCACTTGGGATGAAAAGAGAGTTTTTCCTCAATGGAAACTAGCTCGATACCCAACTCTCTGTACCCTTGTCGGGGACATGCACTAAGAAACGACAATGAGCAGTCTGCTCTGATACCACTGATCCAGATTTATTTTGAGAATGAAATGAAGACATAGATATAACAATGAAATATATAGAGATATTGAAATATACATAGAAATATTTCAATAAACACAGAGATACAATAATGCACAATTTTTATTAATGAGAGAATGTACAGAAACTGTAAATTACAGAGTGAATGACTCACTAGAATGGTGGCATCTTATCTCTGAGAAGAGATGTGATGGATACACACATTCGCAAGAATATGAGTTTTACAATGAGTCTCTAAAGGTATTTTTAACATAACTAAAATACAAAACCATAACCCCAGAAGATGAAAAGACAAAATGTTTGGGGGCCTCGATGGGGGTAGTCAATACGTGAACTTCCCAAGGGCGTAACTTTTGCATACGATATTTATTTGGAGCATTCGATACCTCGTCAGAAAATTATATCCAAGAAGTAAAACTTCCATTGGGGGAAAGGGATTTCCACAGGAAACTCACATCCCCACAAGAGTAAAAAGAAAAAACATCGTTTAGGGCCTCAAAACAGCCTCAGAAGGTTGGGACTCGAAAAAGTGTAAAAAACTGCCAAAATGGAAAACTTTTCTTTGAGATAGTGGAATAGGCACAACTGGCCATTGATATCCATATGGATCATACACAAATTCAGGGAAATCAAAGAATGCTCTGAACAAAATTCCACCAAAAGATCAACACCTTCAAGGGTTCTCCACAAGTGTCATTGTACAACTATTCCAGTTGGGTAATGGATAATTTATTTATTCCTTGATTTACTTGTTCTTTTCTATTTCTTTCCTACATTTATTTTATTTTCTGAAGAATAACATGAATCTTATATTAAATATGTCCATTTAAAGCTAGGGTTCTTAGTTTTCTAACTCTCTTTTTTATGATCTTGAAGAAACCATAAGGTTTTCAAATTTGCTCACTCTATTTGCATATTTGCACCAATAGAATGGTGAATCAATTGGGAATCTAAGACAATATCATGATCCTCAGATTTGGGTGTGTGATAAATGGTTTTATTTTTCAATTTTATTTGTTTTTTTATGATTTTTTTAGGGCATTATGACTTCCTGTATCTTTCTATGTTGTGTTTGCAGGTAATAGGAGCCAGAAACCACTCAATAATCCTACAGAGCCAAGCCCACAAGTGTTGAATACCCTCCAAAGACCAACGGACTTATTGGGGTCAACATGTGCATTAAAAAACACATCAATAGGGGATAGTTCTTTCATTGGCCAATGTATGAAACAATGTACCTTTCTGCAGGGGTTAAAATATATTTTTTCTTCAATTTTATTTATTTATTTTGTCTGTTAGATTGTTGTTTAGGGAATATAGATTATTAGTCATCTTTCCTTTTATATATTTGGCTTAAAACCCTTAAAAATACAAAGGATTGAGGAACAACCCCCCCCTAGGGTTACAATACATTTATTTCAAGATATTTTTTTGAGGGGTTGGCTCTCTATTTGTTGTTTGCAAGTAGGCTGTAGTTTTTCACTCTCTTGGCTGATTTTACTTGTAGATTTATTTCTTGCACTAGTTTCATTTTAAATTGAAAAAATTCAACAAAAAAGAAGCATATGGGTAGGGGTGCATAACTAGTTGCATTGCCATTTTTTTAGCTACTTATTACAAATATATTTCACTGCCATTTCTTGTTATAGAATGCACATGTATAATTTATTTAAATAAAAAAATAAAATTAAAAAAGCCTCTTAGGACCCATAATTTTTTTCTTTCCAATAAAAAAAAATTCGTCAGTAAATTTGATTGCATGTAGGATTGTTTAGGAAAGAATATTTTTATTTCAAAAATATGATTTTTTATGCAATTTATTTATGTTTTAATTAAAGGAAAAATTAGCATCTAGTACTTTAGTTAAATTACTTGCATATTTCCCCCAGGGTGTAGAACAATCAATGATGGATTGTAATTTTGAGGCACTCTGTTAAGTGAAGTCACTGATTCAAAACCCTCGACTTACCTTGTGTTCCACTTGAGGGGCCATGTTGGCATGCTTGGAGGTTATAGTGGTAGCAATCAGATAACACGACCCTGTTTCATGTGAGTAGGTGCTCAACTACTTTTCGATTCTGCTAGTAAAAAAAAATTACTTGAATATTTATTTAGATTGTATTTTAGTGCCATTTCTTTTTTAAGTGTTTCTTTTAAACAATTTATTTTTCTGGTCACATCACAAGCACACAAAAGAACACCTTAAGGTATATGCTTGGTTCATGATGCCAATCTTATCCTTAAAATAAACTAACTAATTTAACACACATTTAATTCCCTTAAGAACCAAGAAAAAACGTGTAGTTAATTTATGACCTTAGGGATAGGAATCCAAATAATTCCCCTTGGTCATTTAAATCTGAGACATAGAAGTTAACTTTTTAGGGAGCCAAAATCCTTTCTATTAGACATGGTCCAAATCCATTCGGTAATAGGTGTGCTCTTTTAGAGTGGATAATGCCAAGTTCTAGACTAGAGGTGTGATTCAGACTCCTTTATCTTTCACTACGGAATATCCCTATACCATTTGATTTTAACATGATGCCAAGGTAACCTATTACACGTGTTCATGGAGAGGTATATTAGTGGTTAGTATTAGGTATCTTTACCTAGCTGGTTCTCGCATGAGAGAGGGAACATGCGATAGATTTCAATGGGCCTTGGGACCTCTCAGTACCCACTACCCTATAGTTATAATCATCTCTCGCAACTTCACTCATTTACGCAGGGGACCTCATCTCCCCCTATAGTTAGTTTTTTGGAATGCCCCCATCCATAGTCTAGGATTTGTTTGAGTTCTTTTAGTTTCTCTTATAGGATATGTTATTTTTCCTTTTATAGGACAGAAATTCTTGAATTAAGAATTCTTCACTTTTCAAATACACTTAAAACCACTTATTCACCACCTAAGCACATAGTGTGTGTGTTTAATTACAATTTCTTAATTCAATTCTTCTTTTCTTTGGCCTTTTTATTAAAATTTTTATTAGAGAGATAGTTAACTCAAGACACCATAGCTCCTCATAGGATACAATATGATAGGATGCAATTCCTTTACCTTGACTTCCCCATTAGATGCATTATCCACTTTTCTCAATGAAATGAGGTCACTAGCCCTAACATACCCTCAATTTCTAGCTCATCTGATTTAGAACCCCCCTCCCCATTGAGGGGCATTGGTACATCTAGTTCTGGGCCCACATATCAATTATCAAGTCCTTCATCCCCATATAACCCAAGTTCCACCATGCATGGAGCTAACTCAGGATCCAATTGATCCATATTATTTTCAGAACGACATGAAGACAAAAATATAGCAGAGATATAAAAAGGAAATACACAGAGATATTGCAAGAAACAAAAAAATATAGTGAAACCCAAATTTTATTAATGAATAAGAGATAAAAACACTATAGAACACAGACTAGCATAATGGGGTAACTTATCTTTGAAAAGAAAGAAGTTTTGGCTATGCTTCATTCACAATAAGATTTACCTAGAAGTCACCCATCCAACTACTACTCTATCCTAAGCATGCTTAGCAACGGAGTTCTAATGGGATTTGTTGCATTAATGATATGTTGTAGGAATGTACATAATACCATTAGGAAATTATTACATGATGTCTATAAGTATCAAATGAAGGTGGCATTACATTCCATTCCCCGTCAAAAGGGTGAATATCATGGTTGAACAAAACCATAGGCTTTAAATGTTGATTCAGTGGAAAAGGTGGATGGCCACCGAGATCCACCTAGATCATCCATCCCCCCTTAGGAATAAATGGTCCCCATTGTGCTAAGTTCCCTCATGAGATGGAGAAACTTTTGTTGAATCTGAAACTTGGTGAGTCACTTTCCTTGTTGAAGTAGATGTCCTTCTTGTACTTTACCTACGGAAGGATGTCATGAACCTCTTGGAGGTGTTGGGTCCATTCAATATATATGGATGTAGTATCTACCTTGGTCTGATTGTGGGAGGACTATGGCGATGATGATGCAACAAGAAAAGTTATATCAACGGGGGATAATGGTTGCAACCCCAAGCACACCTGAAAAGGGTTCTGGCCAATAGATATATGTTGAACATATGGAAGAATCTCATTCCCTTTGTGATCCTATACAATCTTGTTGGATTTATTCTGCTATATAGAAATGTATTGGGCCGAGGATATAGTGGTCGTAGTGACCTTTTGTTCACTGTATGCCTGGTTCATGAAGAGGGAAAAAATTGTATTCTGAGAGACTAATTTGCGGCATTTTTTTTCCAAGATCAATCAAGTGGTAGTAGTCGGAGCTACCTTTGGTAGTAGTCGGAGCTACCTTTGGTACCTTGTAGATATATCTTCCACATATATGGTTATCCTAAAAGAACATCACGAACTTCAAGTGGAGAAACATCACACACTACCTCATCCTTAAATAGATTGATGCCATAAGACAGGTGACACTGCTAGATGACACAAATGTCTCATCCCCAACTCAACCATCCGATGGTGTATGGCTGGGGGTGTGGTATAGTTTGTAGCTTTAACCTCTTGAAAACCTCGACTGATATCAGGTTCTTCTAACTCCTTTTTTCAACAATGAAATGTAGTGGGGCCCCCTTTACCCACATATGTGAGTGGAAGAGGTAATCCCCCTCCTCAATCTCATCTTCTTCTTCTGGTTGTATTGTTTTGTCCAAGATGGTAGGAATGGGTTATAAATCGATGATTTATTTCCCTTTATTTTTCTATGAATGAAATTCTGAGTCGGGTTCTAATTCTTTTTCTTTGAGCTCGACCACCAATGAATTTTTTGAGCGATATTCATCGATGTTGTGCCAAGGGATTTTTTGGAACTCACACCACTTTTTGGTGTCTTTCTTAAAGTTCTAATTACCCTTCTTTTCTTGCATCTTGGAATGAATCTCTTGAGGTTGGCCTTCCTTTTTGATATGTCCTTCGTTATGTGAGTTAGGGTTTCCTTTTCCATGCTTCTATTGTGGTGTATTTTCAAACCCAAAATCTCACATACTCCACTACATGAATTTCTACTTGATTTTGACTGCATATCGATAAGAAACTCCCAATGATGAAATTTCCAAGAAATCCATCTCTGTTGGATGTACCTATGAAGAAAACTATGGTATTTCAAGACCAAGTGTCATTCATAGTCTTTGATACCCATGTTTGAGCTCAAGGTATGAAATATGTTAGAGTACTCTGACATTGTTTGGTCTCTTTTTTGACGCAGAGTTGTCTATTTCATGTAATAGTCATCACAGTTTCTGACATGATAGAACTCCTCCTTTAGGGAATCTACAAAGGTCTCCCAAGGGGGTTCTCTTCCTAATGGTGTAGATTCACTCATAGTTTACCTCTCCCAATAACCTTCCCACCAATATCTGACATGGGGAATGAATCTAAGGAGTGTGAAGGTGATCTTTTCACTATTGGAAAATTTTTGGACAAAGTAATAACCTTCTAGCAAATTCAACCCGTTTTCTAGAGCATTTGCATCTATCTGGCCTTCAAATAAGGGGATATAAAAATTGACTTGTACCTTGAAGGGTGTTGCACCTATGAAATGCCTTCCTTTTTAATATGCCTCTGCCATCACCATCAGTAGTCTCTAAAGGATATGAGTGAAGTTGTCCATCATCTCATTCCTTTGCCACATGAGGTATTCCTTAAGCAACGTCTTGAAAATATATCATGCTCTATCATCTCTATTTTCTTATGCCATGGGAGGTTTCTTGGGCTGGCGAGAGTTGTTGTCCACAAGAGAAACTATCTTGAGACCCAAATCTCTATACCTTGACCTCGTCGGGACCTACTCTGGGAAATGATAAGGAGAAGATTGCTCTGATACCACTGATCCAGATTATTTTGAGAATGACATGAAGACATAAATATAGCATAGATATCACAAGGAAATACAAAAATATATTGCAATAAACACAAAAATATAGTGAAACCCAACTTCTATTAATTAATAAGAGAGAAAAACATTGTAGAAAACAAATTGGTAGAATTGGGTAGCTTATCTCTGAAAAGAAAGAGATGTTGTTTACACTTCATTTGCAACAAGATTTACATCACACTCCATTCCATCCTTAAAGGGACTCCTTCACCTCAATTATGTATGAAAGAGTGAGAGGAGAACAATTCTCATGATTCTTGTGGGATAAATTGGTATAAGTTTATAAAATTTCGTAGGCATGTAAAACACTAGGACTTCCTGGGTGGTCACCCATGCCAATACCACTCTAGCTTGGGCATGCTTAATTGTGGATTTCTAATGGGATTCACTACATTAATGATATGTTGTAGGCATGTACATAAGACCAATAGGAAATCATTACATGATGTTTGTAAGTAACATGTGAATATGGCATTACATTCCATTCCCCGTAAAAAGGGTGAATATCATGGTTTATCAAAACCATAGGCTTCAAATGTTGATTCAGTGGAAAAGTTAGATGGACATCGAGATCCACCTATATCACCAAGTTTGGTAAATGTTATATTCATTTTATGGTTGGTTTAATTCTCCCTAATTTGAACAAGTTTATTAATGGTCCCATTCACACTAATCCTAATTGTCCCAATATGAAAATCAAAATTCTTTCAAATATCCCTAAGTTTAAGGGTAAGCCGAGAGAGGATCCCTCTAACCACATCATGTCCTTCCACCTTTGTTGTTCCTCAAACTCCATAATGAAGAATTTGATTAGGTTTAGACTCTTCCAATGCACTTTGATGGGTGATTCTTGTTATGATCTAGTGCCTTGATAATGATAAAAATTAAGTCGACTTTGAGGGGGAAATCTCTGTTTACTATTCATTCAATGCACAATACAAGATAGGATGATCCTAAGACTAGGTATCATTTATATATATATATGAGATAAATGGTACAATTATATTGAAAGTTTCTATCTGTCCTAGTAATATAACAATGGAAATGTAATAACTCAATACCTAGGTTTTAATAAGGGATTTTATGCTTAAAATGGGGCTTTTTCTAGGTCTTAGCATGCCCCTCCCCTTCAATCAAGTGTTTTCCTCACCACGTGACTAATTGTGGGTGTGTTTGTATAAAGAAATCATCTTCCCATGTCTCCTCTTCCACTATCAGGTTCTTCCATTTGATGAGGTACTCAGTAATTGCTTGATTTCACGGTTACTTAGTCCTTCTTTCAAGGGTTATTTTTTTGTTCTAGTATGATTTTCCCTTATCCATTAATTTCTACTAAAATAATTTGGACTTGGATCCTGCCATTGATTATATTCTTTTAAATCAAGAAACATGGAATAATGGATGGATACTTCTTCGTTGAAAATGAATAGCATTGGCATGATCTCGAGCAGGTGGAGTACCCTTACACACATCTCCAAATATCTTGGAATGATTGTCGACAACTTTTTGAAAATATCTCATGCTCTATCATCTCTATTTTCTTACGCCATGGGAGGTTTCTTGGGTTGGCGAGAGTTTTTGTCCACAAGCGAAACTATCTTGAGACCCAAATCTCTATACCTTGACCTCATCGGGACCTACTCTGGGAAACGATAAGGAGAAGATTTCTCTAATACCATTGATCCAGATTATTTTGAGAATGACATGAAGACATAAATATAGAATAGATATCACAAGGAAATACACAAATATATTGCAATAAACACAAAAATATAGTGAAACCCAATTTCTATTAATGAATAACAGAGAAAAACATTGTAGAAAACAAATTGGTAGAATTGGGTAGCTTATCTCTGAAAAGAAAGAGATGTTGTTTACACTTCATTTGCAACAAGATTTACATCACACTCCATTCCATCCTTAAAGGGTCTCCTTCACCTCAATTATGTATGAGAGAGTGAGAGGAGAATAATTCTCATGATTCTTGTGGGATAAATTGGTATAAGTTTATAAAATTTCATAGGCATGTAAAACACTAGGACTTCCTGGGTGGTCACCCATCTCAATACTACTCTAGCCTGAGCATGCTTAACTGTGGAGTTCTAATGGGATCCACTACATTAATGCTATGTTGTAGGCATTCACATAAGGCCACTAGAAAATCATTACATGATGTTTGTAAGTAACATGTGAATATGACATTACATTCCATTGCCCGTAAAAAGGGTGAATATCATGGTTTATCAAAACCACAGGCTTCAAATGTTGATTCAGTGGAAAAGGTAGATGGACATAGAGATCCACCTAGATCACCAAGTTTGATAAATGTTCTATTCATTCTATGGTTGGTTTAAGTCTCACTAATTTGAACAAGTTGATTAACAGTCCCATTCACACTGAACCTAATTGTCCCAATATGAAAATCAAAATTCTCTCAAATATCCCTAAGTTTGAGGGTAAGTCGAGAGAGGATCCCTCTAACCACATCATGTCCTTCCACCTTTGTTGTTCCTCTTACTCCGTAACGAAGAATTCGATTAGGTTGAGACTCTTCCAATGCACTTTGATGGGTAATTCTTGTTATGATCTATTGCCTTGATAATGATAAAAATTCAGTCGACTTTGAGGGGGAAATCTCCTTTTACTATTCATTCAATGCACAATACAAGATAGGATGATCCTAAGACTAGGTATCATTTATATATATATATATAAGATAAATGGTACAATTATAATGAAAGTTTCTATCCGGCCTACTAATATAACAATAGAAATGTAATAACTCAATACCTAGGGCTTAATAAGGGGTTTTATACTTAAAATGGGAATTTTTCTAGGTCTTAGCATGTCCCTCCCCTTCAAACAAGTGTTTTTCTCAACACGTGAATAATTGTGGGTGTGCTTGTATAAAGAAATCATCTTCCCATGTCTCCTCTTCCACTATCAGGTTCTTCCATTTGATGAGGTACTCAGTAATTGCTTGATTTCATGGTTACTTAATCCTTCTTTCAAGGGTTATTTTTGGTTCTAGTACGATTTCCCCTTCTCCATTAATTTATACAAAAGAAATTTGGACTTGGATCTTGTCACTGATTATATTCTTTTAAAGCAAGAAACATGGAAGAATGGATGGATACTTCTTCATTGAAAATGAATAGCATTGGCATGATCTCAGGCAGGTGGAATACCCTTACACATATCTCCAAATACCTTGGAATGATTGTTGATAACTTTTTGGATATCCATTGGAGTAGAGGATATAGATTTTTGAACATATAGAGAGCACAATTGTGCAATTACACCATGTTGTCCCTTTTTGAGTAATTTTGTCAAGTTGTTAGAGCTTATAACTTTATAGGGTTTCCCTTGGATACCTCTAAGCTCAATTTCCTTCCCTTCTGAGTAAAATCTCATAAAAAGATCTTGAAAATTAAGGGTCATTGTTCCCAATGATTGTAACCATTGGACCCCTAATAGAACATCACCACCACCCATTTGGATTGCAATCATGGTATTATCCAATAAATAATCCCCCATATTGAGATTAATACTATGAGACTTCCCTGAACAATTTATGATACCTCCATGTGCAATCATTACTTGAAACTATGGTGTTGGCAATACAAAGAAATTGAGAAATTTTGCTAATTTGTTGTAACAACCCTAGTTAAATAACTAATTGTCACAGTTAAATAATTGTTAAAGGTTTATTAAGTTTAATTAATTGTCCTAATGTATATTAGTTAAATGATGATTATTTATTAATAATATTAATTAATTAATTAAATATTGTTTAATGTATATTAATTAATCGATTAATTAATTAATTAAGTCATTAAATATATGGGGAGTGAATTAAAGTCTCATAAATTTTAATTTATGAAAATAAAAACTTAACGTATTGAAGGAGGGTTGGCATTGAATGGAGGGATAAGGTGGTTGTCATTGAATGGAGGAATAAGGTGGTTGTCATTGAATGGAGAGGCGGTGAATGGACGGGGGGATATGAGGGGGAGAAGACATTTGAGAGGGGACTTTTGATTTTGGGGGGCAGGGAGAATTCTGGAGATGAGGAGGAGATTGTATTGGAACATTTTTCTATTGGAGGTATTGGGAAAACTGTATTTTCTGGTTTTGGCTTGAGGAAGTTGTTGGACTGTTACAGGGGTGCATCGGTTGCTGGGGGTTTTGGGCTCGGGGGCCAGGAATCCTCATGGAATCCTGGAGCTAGGGAGCCAAATAGGCTCTGTTCCTAGCTGGCAGGGAGGAAAGATTCAGTTTTGGGCAAAGTTTGGGCAGAGCAGCGAGAACAGACGAAGTTGGGGAAACAACATCACTGAGAGGTATTTATGTCATTATCGATATGATGGTTCACTATTTTACTAAGATGTGTATGTTTTTTTTATATATATGATTTGTATATCAGGTTGCTCAATTATAATTTGCTTTGCTAAACCATGAACTATTAGTTGTTATCTTGTTGAATAAATAATCATAAAAGAAGTTATAAATAACAAGGTTATGTATTATGTTAAATTAACTAATTCTAGATTATGTTAGATAGGACACTACACATGGTATCAGAGCCAAGTTTAAAAAATTGGACTAGGGCCTACCCACCTACCCACCCACCTTTGAGACCGAAAGTTAGACATGCATAACCATAATTTTAAACAACCTTTAAACAGTCCTTATTGAAGCCTGAAGCAGCCAGAAGTAACCCATAATTGACCCTTGTAACCCTTGAATAACCCTGAAACCACTAATAAAAATTATGAAATAGAATAAGATGTAGTAGCAAGGAGTTGTGAAGTTCTATTCCACCCTCCCATCTCTGGTTTCAGCCACCAAACCACATGTTTACCTGTAAGAACCTTCACCTACAAAGGACAAAGAAGGACATCATAAAAGAAGCATTAGATGGGTCAAAATTTGTAATTATAAAAAAAAAAAAAAAAAAACAAAGAAACAAACTTAATTTAAAAACAAAAGGTGTCATCCCTTGTAGCAGGGGACCTGAACCTCTGCTACATAGACTCGATCCCAATATGATGTAATCAACAATAGAAATTTAGGATCAATACAAACACAAACCGAGTACAAGCTTATAATAACCACTTTTAAGCCTAAATATAAGGCTCATTAAGAAGCCATTTAACATATAACTCTTTCCATTCTTCAAAGAAGTACAAAATCAATTACATAGAATTATTCACCCCGATTCAAGTGGCAGCTAGCAGCCAATACCATAACACTAAGACCACGAGCCATATGGAAAGTCTCGTCGCGGGTTTCCAAGCACCACAAGGCACCACCAGATCTCCTCTCAATGAATTTCATTAATGGGCATTGAAAGCCCTTAACTGGGCTTGAGCTGGTTGGCATGGAGGCCCCTTCGAGTAGTGACTACAACAACACACGAGAAGCTTCTAACATGAAGAATCAACCCCATATATGGCTTTCCCCATGGATTTGTACTTATGTTGTGATGTATTGACGACAATCCACTTCAATAATCAGATCCTCCCAGCGTACGTCCTAGATTGGCATTCAAGGCGCCATTATGGAAGACGTGCGTGCCTACCCAGACATAGGATAATGGCGGGTTTAAGGAATAGAAAGAGAAATGTTGGCTCGACCATTAATTTTGGTCTCATAAGCTCTCACGAAGTTGGGACTTCTCACAGAGTCGAGACTTCTAACGGGCGCATCATCGGCTCTTGTCTTTGTCCCTATTAATGTTTTAAAGTTGCGTTCAGTCTCAGGTGGAGCTCGATGGATAGGCCCAGGCCTAGTTCCGAGCTCCCAAGCTTATTTAGCACGCAACATCATACAACACACAAGACAATGCCCAAGTCAACACAATATACAAGCCCGCGACCAAGTGCCAAGCACCTAATCCTAAGTCATTTACCAAGCACATATATCAAGCCCCAAAGCCCTATCTCATGACAACCTATTGAATACGCAATACAAAGTCTGGAGCACAATACTAGAGCCAAGCCAGGAGAGGGCAAGCACCATTCAAAGCTACAACATAGTCACCAAACCCCAAAGATGTCACAAGGAAGCATTCACCTAACAACGACGCCCAAGTCCAGCACCAATCCATTGAGGAGGAGATCTCGTGAAGTAGTTATGCACAACGCATCAGCTCAGTGTAACAGTCGAGCCAATAACCTAACACAACAACGCACAGTCCAGCGCACCAGTTCCAGCCCATGCGACCTGCAACCACAACACATGGTCAAAAAATATATATATAGTCACCGTAACCAAGCGCAAGCACCAGCCTAGCAACCTGCAACCACAACATGCAGAAATATATATATATATATATATAGTCACCGTAACCAAGCACCAGGCATATGCAAATACAGTGGGAGGGGGGCATGCAGGTGTTGAATGGGAAAACCCTTACTAGCAATTCCTCTCCTCTGCATCAAGCCTAGTCTGTCAAGAGGGAGAGTGCAGAGAGGGGAGGCAGTCGAATGATAGGTGAAGAAAGGGTTGGGTGCGTAGAGTTTAGAGTTAATATAGAGAGCCTGAGAGGTTTGTAGGGTTTTAGGCGGTGAATGGATGGTGGGGGGGCATGTGGGCCTCATGCGAGGACCCACGATGCCCGTTTCGAATTCAAATTTTTTTTTGTTGTTTTAATTTTATGTAATATTTTTAATTTATTTTATTTAATCTTTTGTTATTATTATTATTATTATTATTATTATTATTATTATTATTTTATTATTATTATTTTTTTTTAAATTATTATTAGATTTAAATATAAATTGTTTAAAATTAGTTGAATTAGAATGTTTAAAAAAAAAATTATATATTTAAATTTATGTTTAAAATATAATTTAAATTATATTTAAATTTAGGTTTAAACATACATAATTTAAGTTTTAATTATAAATTAATGTGATTAATAAATTAATGCGATTAATTAAAAGTGGTTAATCAATTGAAATGGTTAATTAAATTTGTGGATGATTATGTACTTAATGATTTAATTGCTAATAATAATACTATTTTTTAGGGATTAAATTGAATGTGTGGATTAAGACGAGTGAAATTAGGTTAAAGTTTAGTCGAGATTTTTAGTTCTTAATAATTAATCAACATTAGGTTGAAAATCACATTAATTAGTTTTAAACGAAAAGTTTAAGGACTTAGACCAAGATAAGCAGGAGGGGGCTTCATGCGCACTAGGCAAGTAAGTTAGGAAAATTGGTGAGTATGGTACAGTGCTAGCGTAGCTACTAGGCGAGAGGGTCAATAGATTTCTTGGGCAAAGACATCGAGCTTAGATGCTTTAACCCTAACCTAGCCACCTCCCCTAAAGAGAGTAACGTCTGTTTACAGACAAGTAAAAAAAAACTTACACCTAACCCTGTTTTCTAGTTTAAGTTGCGCAAATGTGAAATGTCCTTGACTCACCTGACCACTTTGGTTGATGCAGATTAAATTATATAGGATGATTAGGACTCGAGGAAATCAAGGCAGAGGGGCATCGTCGCAGGGACCACCAGCGTCTCCACCACCATCGCCTGAACTAGCTCTCATACTGTGCTCTTTGGAGACCATAAATGAGACTTTAAAGGGGCGTCAACCAGCAGGGATCGAAGTGGAGCCCCCACCATCTGGAATGGGTAATCCAGAAGCGTCGAGGGATTCACGGGGAGGACCTCCACCCGAAGACATCACTAGAGAACTGCAGAACATCAAACTTCTGAAGTTTGTCAAGGGTCGTGCCAGTGAACGTGCAGAAGCATGGTTGGAAGGCATGACAAGGTGTTTTTCCTTAAGAGACTATGCGTCCACTTCAAACGCAAAGATAGCGATTTTTTAGTTGAGAGACAGTGCCTTGAATTGGTGGGGCAACCTGGAAAGGCAACTCCATCTTAGCCCGGACACTATATCTTGGGAACTTTTCGAGGAAAGGTTTCGAAGGAAATATCTACGATCTTACTATGAGGAACAACAGGTGGGAGCATTTCATGCTCTAGTACAGGGAAACATGACCATAGAAGAATATGAGATCAAGTTTATGGAATTGGTCAAATATGTTTCATACATGGATAATGACCAACGACAAGAAGAACACTTTGTCTATGGGTTAAAACCTAAGATAAGGGCTATGGTGCGGATGTGGAAACTGTCTTCAGTAGCAGAAGTAGTGGAAAATGCACATTATGTGGAGGAACACATGAACTTAAATGGAGGTATGAGACCGACCTTTTTGCATCGTCCTGGATTCGTGGGGAAGGCCCCTAGGACATTTCCTAGGGGAGGGGGCTCAATTCCACCTCCATATGGTAATAGAGTCACACCAAGGATAGTAGTCGCAGGGATTTCAATGGCAGCGAGTGTAGCATCTCGTTCATCACCAACGACGCAGATAGGTCCACGACCATCTCAGGGAGAAGCTAGTAGGGGCAGGGGTTCTAGGGGAAGGAACTCATTTCAGAGATAGTCACAGAATAGTGCGCAGGTTCAATCTCGTGTTACCTGTTGGGGATGTGGAGGACCCCATTACCAGCGTGACTACCCAGAGTTACAATCAGGATTTGTGCATAGAGAAGGAAAGGCCCTGATGGGAAAAACAAGTGGCAGCCACCAGATTTACGCAGCGGTTAATAATCGCCAGGAAGAACATCAATCCACGGTGGTGGATTCATCAGGTATGCTAAATCATATCAATGTTAATATTTTATTTGATTATGGTGCTACATATAGTTTCATTTCACCATTTGCATTAGAAAAGAGTGGGTTGGCAGCCTACGAGCATGATGACTTTAAACAAGTCGAGATGGCTTCGGGGGAAAAAAAAGCGGTAGGACCTAACATTGATAATTGTCTAATAGACCTAGGAGTGTGTACTACCAGGTTGAAGGTATACGTCACTTCTCTCGGGACGTATGGCCTAATCATTGGAATGGATTAGTTAGAAGCTCATCGAGCTTTGGTTGATTGTTTTGCAAAATGGGTGCTTTGTGTCGACAATGAAGGAAGACCAGTAGAGATCCATGGTGTATGGAGACATGTGTCTCTACACTTTATCTCAACTATGAAGGTTAAGCGGTGCATGAGGCAAGGGTGTCGACTGTATGTAGTGGAAGAAGTGAATGAAAGGAAGGGACCCTCCTTGGATCAATACCCGGTATTGTCAGAATTTAAGGATGTTTTTCCGAATGAGTTACCAGGGTTACCTCGTGAGAGGGAGATTGATGTTACTATTGAGCTAAAACCTGGTGCAGAACCAATTTCCAAGACTCTGTATCAGATGACAGCGCCAGAACTTTGTGAATTGCAAATGCAGTTGAAAGAGCTACTGGAATTAGGGCTAATAAGGCCCAGTGTCTCACCTTGGGGTGCACCAATAATTTTTGTAAATAAGAAATATGGTTCCTTACGATTCTGTATAGATTACAGGGACTAGAACCATGCTACATTGAAAAATAGGTACCCAATTCCGAGAATAGATGACCTCTTTGATTAGATGACAGGAGCAGCGGTATTCTCAAAAATTGATTTGCGATCAAGGTATCACCAGTTAAGGATTAAGGAAGGCGATATTCCTAAAACTGCCTTTCGAACTCAGTTTGGACATTACGAGTTCGTCGTAGTACCTTTTGGATTGACCAATGTGCCAGCAGTATTCATGAGCCTCATGAATGGAGTATTCCAAAAGTACTTAGACCATTTTGTACAAGTCTTTCTAGATGACATCCTCATCTATTCCAAGAACAAAAGAGAAAATGAGGAACACTTGCGAGTGGTGTTGTCCTGCCTTAGAGAGAAATTTTTTTATGGGAAGTTGTCGAAGTGTTCCTTCTTCCAGAAATAAATTCACTATTTAGGTCATATCAGTTCCGGTGAAGGAATATCTGTGGACCCAGAAAAGGTAAAGGCCATTATGGAATGGCCAGTGCCGAAAAATGACCATGAGGTAAGAAGCTTCATGGGGCTAGCAGGGTATTATCGGAGATTTGTGGAAGGATTCTCTAAAATAGAGAAACCCATCACCACTTCGTAGTGCAAGGGGGTTAGGTATGACTGGACAGAAGAATGTAATAGTGCATTCATCGATCTTAAGAGATTACTAACTAGTGCACCAATTCTGCCCATGCCAGATATGGAAAAGGACTTCACGGTCTGTACAGATTCCTCGAAGAAAAGGTTGGGGGCCATGCTAATGCAGGATGGAGGAGTGATAGCTTATGCGTCAAGGAATTTGAAGAAAAAAGAAGAGCTTTACGCTACTCATGATTTAGAGTTGGCAGTTGTAATGCTAGCTCTAAAACTTTGGAGGCACTATCTTGTGGGGCGAAACTTTGAGCTCAAAATGGACCATCAAAGTTTAAAACATCTCTTCACTCAAAGGGATCTGAATTTCAGGAAAAGGCGATGCAGTGAGTTTATGAGTGAGTACGATTTTGGTATTTCATACATCAAAGGAAAGGAAAATGTGGTCACAGATGCCTTGAGTAGAAGACCATGTGTCTTCTCCTTGGTACCTTTAAAAGTCAATCTGAGGGAACATGTGTTGACGCAACTCCATGGAGAGAGTTGGTATTTAAAAGTTACTTCAAACCTCCAGAGTGGGAGGCAATTAGATCCAAAGTATGAAGGATATAGTCTGGACGCAAACAGATTGTTAATATATCGAGGACGGATGTATGTCCTCGATAGTGGGAATATTCGAAGCATCATATTGAAGGAAGCCCATAGAGCACTTTATTGTGTGCATTCGGGTGTGAAGAATATGTACGCAGACATGAGGAAGCTCTTCTTCTGGGTAGGCATGAAGCGCGATGTAGTCCATTTCATCGCCAAGTTCCTATAGTGTCAACAAGTGAAAGTCAACCACCACCACCTGGTAGGCCTCCTACAACCACATGATGTTCCTATGTCCAAGTGGGAAGTCATCTCTATGGATTTTGTTGTGGGGTTTCCGCTCACATCTCATAGACATAATGCCATTCTTGTGATAGTTGATAAGTTAACCAAAAGTGTTCATTTTATTCCGGTTAGAGACACTTACGATGTCACTGATGTGGCACGCATGTTTGTAAGTGAGGTCATCTATTTACACGGGATACCTAAGAAGATCATTTCATATAGGGACTCCAAATTCATTTCTAGGTTTTGGACAAGTTTGCAGTCAACGTTGGGGACTTAGTTGAACCTAAGCACAACTTATCAACCGAAAACAGATGGGAAAACTGAGAGAGTAAATCAAGTCATGGAAGACATGCTTAGGATGTATGTCATGGATAATCAAACCCATTGGTAGAAGTACCTACCTTTGGTAGAGTTCGGCTACAATAACAAATTTCATAGCTCCATCAGAATGCCACCCTACAAAGCTATGTATGGAAGGCCATGCAGAACATCGTTGAGTTGGGATAGATTAGAAGACTGAGTAATAGTTGGGCCAGAATTGATTCAAGAGATGGAGGAACAGGTGATTCAGATTAGGTAGAGACTAAAGGAAGCACAGGATAGACAGAAAAGTTATGCGGATGCACACAGGACTGATCGAAGTTATAAAGTGGGAGATCAGGTTTTCATTCATATCAGGCCTAATAAGAGTACCATACGGTTCGGGAAGGGAAAAAAGTTGTCACCTCAATTTATAGGACCATTCAGAATCCAAGAGAAAATTGGACCCATTGCCTATCGTCTCGTACTGCCACCCCACTTGCATAAAACTCATAATGTTTTTCATGTATATGTTCTACGTCATTATGTTGTTGTTGAATAACATAAACTAAATTGGAAGGAATTGCAAGTATCGGACGCAGGAACCCTCACAGTAGAACCGTTACGCATATTGGACCGTAGAGTCCGACAGCTCAAGAACTGTCCGGTAGACCAAGTTAAGGTCCAGTGGGACAAGTATGGTCCAGGATCTGCTACTTGGGAAGATGTCGAGACGGTGCGATGAGATTTTCCCTCACTTTTTTTACCACCTTGAGGATATGTTTCTCGAAGGTTGGGTGTATGTAACACCATCTTTTGACTTAGACAGCCAGGATTACCTGAGGCCTAAACACCTTTAGTTTCTATTCACAGTGAAACTATTAAATGATACACTTGAACTTTTAAGATGTATGAACCTTTATGAATGTTTAAATGTTATTGATGATGATGGATATGATGCGATATATTGTGAGAATGTAAATTTTATGAATGATTAAATGTTATTTGAATGATCTTGGATATGATGCGATCTACTATAGGAATGTAAATTCTATGAATGTTTAATTGTTATTGATGATGATGGATATGATGCGATATATTGTGTGAATGAGAATCCTATGAAGGTTTAAATGTTATTTGAATGATGTTGGATATGATGCAATCTATTATGTAAATGATAATTCTATGAATGGGTAACATTAATTGAATTATGGGATATTATGAGATCTATTTCTAACTTGAAAACATTGATGTTAAAGTTGCTGGTACGGGGATACCGAATTGAGATTTTAGTTGTATGCAATTACATGATAATAATGCATAGATGCGTATGAGTTTGTATTACAGACTAATCTGCAGGTCATTGGGCTATGAAATAGCCAAGGGATAATGATAATGAAAGTGGATGTCGTGACCACTGACCGAGAAACAATATGGTATGAATATTTGTATGTGAAATTATATTGGTTTGGATGCATTGCTATGATATGTGGACAAGTGCAGGATTTCAGGTGGTGAGACTGCCCAAAACTAAATAAACGATGACAAAACTCCCAGCAACACGGTGCCATTGTATATTCCATTATAGGGTGTGGACCCTAGTCCTATTAGGAGGGGTGGAAGCATTTCCCACCGTGTATCCTCCGAAACTTGAAGTCATGGGAGGACGGTGTTAGCACACGCTCCCCTAGAAGTATGATGATGACTGCCAGTTGCTTGTTGGGGAAGCTTGGTCAAGATAGTGACACTTTCACTTACGGGTTCTATTTGGAGTTAGTTCAATATAGTTGATGCTCCAAGATAGTCTAGCAGAGGAAGGATAGGAATGAAGAAGGAAGTAAGTTAGGGAGGAAGGATGAGTAGAAATAGTTGAGAGTGTATGGAGATTTGTCTTATGGTGGAATTTATTGTTTTTCCTTCTGAAAAGAAAATGGGTATATATGAATATTCATAATTATGTAACTAAACTACAATTGTCTAAATAA
>ML781741.1:5029-43084 GCA_009831015.1 Picea engelmannii | reverse complement strand
TCTTGGCTTACTTACTAATAATGTCGGTTATTTGTTATGAATGTGTGAACCATGTTTCTTTTCCCTTGTATCATAAAATACTTTAACTTCGGGACGAAGTTTCCTGAAGGGTGGGTGTATGTAACAACCCTAGTTAAATAACTAATTGTCAGAGTTAAATAATTGTTAAAGGTTTATTAAGTTTACTTAACTGTCCTAATGTATATTAGTTAAATAATGATTATTTATTAATAATAATAATTAATTAATTAATTATTGTTTAACGTATATTAATTAATCGATTAATTAATTTATTAACTCATTAAATATTTGGGGAGTGAATTAAAATCTAATGAATTTTAATTTATGAAAATAAAAACTTAACGTATTGAAGGAGGGTTGGCATTGAATGAAGGGATAAGGTGGTTGGCATTGAATGGAGGGATAAGGTGGTTGGAATTGAATGTAGAGGTGGTGAATGGATGGGGGGATATGAGGGGGAAAAGACATTCGAGAGGGGACTTTTGATATTGCGGGGCAGGGAGAATTTCTGGAGATGAGGTGGAGATTGTATTGGAGCATTTTTCTAGGGGAGGGATTGGGAAAACTGTATTTTCTGGTTTTGGCTTGAGGAAGTTGTTGGACTGTTACAGGGGTGCATCAGTTGTTGGGGGTTTTGGGCTCGAGGGCCAGGAATACTCACAGAATCCTAGAGCTAGGGAGCCGGATAAGCTTTGTTCCTAGCTGGTAGGGAGGAAAGATTCAGTTTTGGGCAGAGTTTGGGCAGAGCAGCAAGGACAGACGGAGTTGGGGAAACAACATCACTGAGAGGTATTTATGTCATTATCAATATGATGGTTCACTATTTTACCAAGCTTTGTATGTTTTTTTTATATATATGATTTGTATATCAGGTTGCTCAATTATAATTTGCTTTGTTGAACCATGAACTGTTAGTTATTAGCTTGTTGAATAAAGAATCATAAAAGAAGTTAGAAATATCAAGGTTATGTATTATGTTAAATTAACTAATTCTAGATTCTGTTAGATAGGACACTACATTTGTAATTGATGAAGTTATGGGTACTACCAAAACCAATCAACATTGTTACCTCTTTCTTTTTGATATATCCTTCTATCTTGAGGGTTTGTGGAGTACTAATTCCAACCAATGCATGACAAGATATCATTGGAATAGTCTCTTATATATTTATATTTTGTGATGGTTACAATTATTGATATTCTTCCTCTTCATTGTTTTTGTAGAATAATTTCTTCTCACCACATGTATTCCCCTTACTGTACTTTCTGTCACAATTAAAAATAGTCACTTTTCTCTTCTTTCATCCATTTTCTGAGGTGTCAACCTTGTTGGTTGAGTGAGATAAGGAGAGTGAGAATGATCCTCTCTATAGTTGTTAGTGACCACTCTTCTAGTAGCCATATATTTACTTTCAACTTTACTCATATCTATCTTCAAAATGAAGTAGTTCCTTGGTGCCAACTTGAAGACCTGATTATGTGGATCTTGGAGTGATGAACAATCATGATTCTAAGATTTGGTATTTTTAATATTCAAATGTGATAAAATACTTTGCATATGTTATTGAGTCTCAAAACTATTGTTCTCCTTATTTTTATGATTTTCTTGGTTCTCCTTATCCCTTTTAGCGATACTTTGTAAGAGAATGGTTTCTATGGACTTCAAGGATTTTTTTATTTCTTGCTTATTTTCATCCATATTATTTTTCACTTTATACATGGATTTTTATACTTATTCATTATTTTCATCCATCTTATTTTTCATTTCATCTTCCTAGGGATAGGAATCCAAATACTTGTATGAAGGAACTTCATCCAAGCTATTGTTGTCATAAATAAAAGTATCGTAGGTGATCCTTTTGGATTTAATTATCATAACCTTTGTTTTTTCATTGTTCACAGTCATGATCGTGCTATAGAAAAATTCCTTGCAGGTTGTGATGCAGGAGCATCGCTAACTCATCAAGCGAGCCAGCACATCAAGCGGAGATCAGCTGGACAAACCAACCCAAATTTTTGAAAATACTTTGGGATTGTTGCGCAAGCATTTAATGAACCATTTATGAAGGCGCATTGTATACTGTATTGGACCTTGAGCCTTTAAGATCTCATCCTTTGGTAGATAGTCGGCATTTAATAGATTTAATGTTGGTAGATAGGATGTTTAAGTCTAGATTTGATAGTTTAGAGTCTGAGAGGGAAAATGGATATAGACACCCTCATTGTGCATTGTTATATTATCAACCCAAGAGAAAATAAGAGCAAGCAGAGAATATTGTATGAAGAACACCCATGTACAGGCATTTTGAATTAATAGAATGAAGCTTTGATTCAAGCTCATGGTTTGTGTTGTTTTCTCTGTGTATTGATGATGTGCTCATGAATGTTTTCTTTCTTGTTATGCATTTGCTTTGTATATGTTGTGCATGTGATTTCATGTTTCAAACTGAAGTATGAAAGGGAGAGAGAATGAGGTTCAATTGTTTCTCTATCTGAGCCAGGAGATTCCTGCAAGGTGTGTAGTCGAATTCATCCGCAAGGAGTGCGTTGATGAAGGCTCAGTAGTTTAACTTTTGTTCTCATTCACCCAGAAGAGGAAGTGGGTTGTTGAAGCCGTGCAAGGAGTGCGCAGGCTAAAGAAGAAGCCTCAGTTGTGAATCTGAGCAAAGGTAATCAAAGACTGCTGCTGCAGGAGTTGCACAGAGTCGAAGGGATTCAACACTTGCGAGTTGGTGAAGGATTGCCGCAGGGAGTGCGTGCAATTTCCTCTGAAAGAATCAGAGTGGAAAATCTCAAGAGGTATAGTACATTTGTGACATAGTTAACGTAGAGCACAGGAGTTTGTGCCGAGGAGAGTCTGAGCAGGAGATGCAAGTGAAGGTGTCAGAGGACAAGTTCTGAGAAAGAACATTTAGTCGTCTCAAGAATCCCTTAATAAGGGAAAAGAGGAATCGAGGGTTAATATTCGTAGAGGAGATCGACGAAATCCCGTCAGTCGTTAGATCTCGGGAAGTTGTGCAGGGTTTAAGCCCAAAGGAGCAGAGGAGGAGTCCTGGAGGAGACATCGGGATATTGGTGTCATCAGGTCTTCGTAGGGTAAGAATCGAAGACCTTGAAAGTTCCAAAATCCCGAGAAGGAATCCTAGCCGTTGATCTCGACAGGACACGTGTCAAGGAGCCAGAGAGTCATCGGGGTTCATTTCATTGGAGAATCGGGGTTTCTGAGGACATAGAACTCTCGCATGTAGAAATCATGATCCGTGATTTCCCGATAGGATCAGAGTCGTTGATCTCAGAAGGGACACGTGGCGAGAGATCCCAGAGAGTCGGAGTTCAGGATATCGGGGTTTCCGGAGTCGTGAAACTCTCGCATAATGGAATCTCGATCCGCGATTTCCCGACATGGTCGGAGCCGTTCGATTTGAGGGACGCGTGTCTGACGATCTGAAAGAGTCGGGTTCGACATTTCGATTTTTCCGCATACAACGAAATCGCTACACTAAAAATCACGATTTCGCAATACCTGATAGAGCAACGAGGAAGCGGTGATGTGGAGGAGAGAGTTCACACGTGCATCGGGGTTCAGTATTTAGGGATTCTCGATGACAAGGAAACCATGGGAGAAGAAGTCAAGAAATCCCAAAACGCGATGGTCCCACAGCCATAACATTCCAATGGAGGACAGGTGTCATCGCACATTGGGGTTCGGGACTTGGAAGGGTCTGTGAACAAGTGCATTTGAAATCGTGAAACTTCGATACGCTATTTCCCGATCACCACTGGAGTGTGCTCCATATACACCAGAACATAGGACAGGTGTTGGAAGGTCAAGCCTTGCCGTGGGTCAACGCCAGGTGGCATCGGGGATCGGAGAATCGAAGATCCTGAGAACGTAAGTTTTACGAATTCCAATTCCGTGAATTCTGAAACTCCGATAGAGGAAAGGGTCGTGGTCTTGTGGACTAGCAGGTCACATGAAAAAGGAGCTAGCCGGAGGGAGCTATTGCAGATTGGGAATCGGGGATCCGTGAGGTGAATGATTCATGACCTCGTAAGTACCGATTTCCCGACGAGGAAATTCCCGACCAGATCAAGGAACACGTGGGTGAACTTTCATCGGGTTTCGAGGATTTGTGAGACCCGAACCTGTGAGTTCAAGACTCGCGACTACACGAAGTCCGATTTCCCAATACGAAAAGGGGGACCATAAGGAGAGTCCTGTGGGTGCAGAAATCTCCCGATAAGGGGTTTTGAAGAGAATTTTAGTTCTTCAGGCCATTCAAGGAGGAGGTCATGTGGAAGCAGACGTGCCCTGGGTGGCGCGTTTCGGTCAGAGTGGTATCAGAGCGAGAAAATTTCTTTACTTTCTGTAGCAGAGAAGAAGAGAAAATTTCACCATGCCGCCGAGGAGAGAAAGACAATCACCCGATCCAGAGGATAGGGGAAACCAGAGAGGAAGAGGGAGACAAGCACAGAATCTAGAAATGGAAAGGTAGATACGTGATCTCTGAGCGAGACTAGAAGATATGGAGGCAACACAGAGACGCACAGCTAGTGCTAGAGATCTATGTGACTCCAAAGGCGAAGTTGAAGCTGAACAACAAGGAGAAGTTGTAGCCGAAGATGCAGCCAATGAGCGACTAATTAAAGCTATCGCCCGGATGAGTTCAAAAACAAAGATGGACATTCCAAATTATGAAGGAAATTTGGATGCAGAAGAGCTACTGGATTGGATCCGAGCTCTTAACACTTACTTTGATTATGAGCATATCGAAGAAGATAAGAAGGTTAGGCATGTTGTCACGAAATTGAAGGGACATGTAGCATTATGGTGGGACGAGATTCAAGCAGATAGACATTCCAAAGGCAAGCAAAATATTAAAAGCTGGGATCGAATGATTGCGAAGATGAAGGCAAAATTCATCCCAAGGGATTATCAAATCACGTTGTTAAGGAGAATGCAGAACCTGAGACAGAATTTGATGACAGGGAAGGAGTATATTGAGGAATTCTACAAGCTAAATATCAGAGTAGGTCATCGGGAAAGCGATAATGAAAAAGTTTCCAGGTATATGAATGGCTTGAGATAAGATATCCAGGACGAGATGAGTATGACGACCATCAGAACGGTGGAGGATGCGTATCAGATGGAATTGAAGGTTGAATAGAAGTTGAGTCGTAAGCTAGGACAGCGAGGCCAAGGTAGGAGCCATCCAAAAGGCAAGTCAGTTGCCCAAGATAGGTTCCAGAAATCCAAGGAAGACTGGAAGAAGCCTCAGACTAGGACAGAAAGAGGTGGAAGTTCACAGCGAGGCCAGCACGCTGAACAGTGAAGGAAGCATACAGAACAGGGTGGAGGATACGCTGATAATAACACATTTCCTCGTACCATAGGTAGAGGAAGAGGCCGAGGTGGAGTCATCACATGCTTCACGTGTGGAAAGAATGGGCACAAGGCAGTTGACTGTCTAGATAGGAAGAAGGATGGAGGAGAAGCTCACATCGTCGAGGCACATAGGTGAAATGTTGAGGCAGAAGACGCAGAAGAAGGAAGGTCGTTGATGATGCATAAGGTTCTCTTAACACCCGAGAAGGAGGTGGAGGACACCGCTCAAAGAAACAGACTTTTCAGAACCACATGCAAGACCAAAGACAGGAAATGCAAGGTTATCGTGGATAGCGGAAGCACAATCAATCTTGTTTCAACCGAGATGGTGGAGAAACTAGAATTGGGGACAACTGATCACCCGAGTCCATACAAAGTTTCATGGCTACAAAAAGGACATCAGGTAAGTGTCACCAAACAGTGCTTAGTTGACATCAAGATAGGAGGATATAATGATAAAATACTCTGTGATGTTATTCCTATGGATGTATGTCATTTATTGCTAGGCAGACCATGCTAATATGACAGGAACGTAGTTCATGATGGGAAGATGAATACGTATACTTTGGAGAAGAATGGAAGGACACATATGCTACCTCCAATTAAAGACAAAGAAGTAAAACCAGAGCCGAGAAATACTGTACTTCTCATGAGTGGGAAGGAACTTCTGGCGGAAGTAAAGAAGAAGGAAGATCCACAATTCTTTGTGGTCAGAAAACCAAGAATCATCTTGACCAGCACAAGAGTGGATGATTTGCCGGAAGAAATTCAGGAACTACTGGAAGAGTTCGCTGACATTGTGGTAGACAAATTACCTCATTCGTTGCCACCGATGAGGAGCATAAGTCACCATATAGACCTCATACCAGGAGCCAGCTTACCGAACAAAGCTGCGTACAGGTTGACGCCGCAAGAAAATGAAGAGGTTAAAAGACAGGTACAGGAACTGTTGGATAAAGGATTGATCAGGGAAAGTTTAAGCCCGTGTGTCGTTCCAACAGTACTAAGTCCAAAGAAAGATGGAGGTTGGAGAATGTGCACTGATTCCAGAGCCATTAACAAGATAACCATCAGGTACAGGTTTCCATTGCCACAGATGGACTGTCTAAGTGGAGCCGAATTTTTTTCAAAGGTTGATTTGAAAAGTGGATACCATCAGATTCGCATGAGGGAAGGCGATGAGTGGAAGACAGCCTTCAAAACCAACAAAGGGTTGTATGAATGGCTAGTCATGCCATTTGGCTTGACGAATGCACCAAGTAAGTTCATGAGGTTGAGGAATGAAGTGTTGAAGGAATTCATTGGTAAGTTTTTCATTGTTTATCTAGATGACATATTGATTTTTAGCAAAACAAAAGCAGAACATCTGAAGCATTTAGTTGCAGTAATGAAGAAGCTACAGCAGGAGAAGTTGTTGATCAACATGAGGAAATCTTCATTTATGAAGACATAACTCATTTACTTGGGATTTGTCATATCGGCGAATGAATTGAAGATGGATCCAAGTAAAGTGGAGGTAATTAAAAATTGGCCATCACCGAGAAATATTTTCGAGGTGAGAAGTTTTCATGGACTGGCTAGTTTCTACCGAAAATTATCAGGAATTTCAGTGGAATTAGCACAGCAATGATGGATACTGTCAAGAAAAGCTTTAAATATTTTCATTGGACTGAAGAGGTAGAGAAGAGCTTCAATGTGTTGAAGTGAAAGATCACGGAGCAGCTGGTTTTGGTGTTGCCGGATTTTACGAAGGTGTTCCAGGTGAAATGTGATGCAAGTGGCTTTGCCATAGGAGCGGTCTTGAGCCAAGAGGACCGACCGATTGCATATTTCAGCGAGAAGATGAATGAGGCAAAAGTAAGGTACTCCACGTATGACAAATAGTTTTATGCTATCATACAGGCACTGAAGAAGTGGAGGCATTATTTGATTCCGAAAGAATTTGTTCTGTATAGTGATAATCATGCATTGCAGTTTGTGACTCAACAGGAGAAGTTGAATCAGAAACATGCTAAATCGGTAGAGTATATGCAGAATTTTACATTTGTAATTAAACACATTTCAGGTACTGCTAACAAAGTGGCTGATGCTTTGAGCAGGAAGTGTTTTTTACTGCAGGAGTTCTGAATCAAAACATTGGGTTTTGGAAATCTTAAGGACATGTATGCAGGTGATGCAGATTTTGCAGAGGCATATGAGGCAGCTGAGAATCCAGTTCTCAGAGACAGAATCCCATGGATAGATTACATGATCCAAAATGGATAGTTGTTCAGAGGAAATCAGCTGTGTATTCCAAATTGCTCCATGAGGGAGAATCTGCTAAAAGAGAAACACAGTGGTGGATTGGCAGGGCATTTTGGCCACTACAAGACATTTGAAAAGTTGAGAGAATCATACTTTTGGCCAAGGATGCGAATAGATGTCAAGAGGTTCGTTGACAGATGTAGAATTTGCCATCATTCGAAGGGCAGGAAGCAGAATGCGGGATTCTATCAACCATTACCCATACCCGAGAGGCCGTGGGATGAAATCAGCATGGACTTCGTATTGGGATTGCCTAGGACGCAAAGAGGACATGATTCGATATTTGTGGTGGTTGATAGGTTTTCCAAAATGGCACATTTTATCCCATGCCAAAAGACCAGCGATGCGACTCATATCGCAAATTTGTTTTTCAAGGAGGTCGTTAGACTTCACGGGTTACCCAGAAGCATAGTATCAGACAGGGATACAAAATTCACTGGACATTTCTGGAGGACACTCTGGAAGAAGATGGGGAATAACTTGATGTTTAGTTCTGTCTATCATCCACAGATGGATGGGCAAACAGAGGTGGTAAATAGAAGTCTGGGAGACTTATTAAGAATCTTGGTGGCAAAGCACCACAACAGTTGGGACAATGTGTTGCCACAGGCAGAGTTTGCATACAATGACTCAGTTAACAGAAGCATGGGAAAAAGTCCATTTGAGATTGTATATGGCAGGGAGCCAAGAGGAGTATATGAACTGAGGGATTCAGAGCAGATAATAACTAAGAGCGCAAGCGCTGAAGAATTCGCAGAGGCAATGAAAGAACTTCACAGCAAGGTGAAGGAGCGACTGCAAGAATCAAACCAAGAATATAAGCACAGAGTGAATCAGCATCGGAGACAACTTCAGTTCGAAGTTGGTGATCTAGCTCTAGCACATATGAGGAAGGAAAGGTTCCCAAGGGGAACATACAATAAGCTAAAAATGAAGAAAATTGGGCCAGGCAGAGTCCTAAAGAAATTAGGGGAAAATGCTTATGAAATTGAATTGCCAGGTGAGATCGGAATATCTCCGACATTCAATGTCTCAGACTTATATCCATATAAGACTCAGGAAGCAGGAGCTGGAAGTGATGAACAGCCAGAGATCCAGTGGCAGAAGAATATGCCGATTGCAGAGAAGCCACAGATGGAGCGTATACTTGACAAGAGAGTGAGCAAAAAGACCAGACAAAAGGAATACTTCGAGTATCTGGTTAAATGGAAGAACCACCCAGTGGAAGATGCCAGCTGGGAGACTGAAGCAGAGATTCAAAAGCATGGACAGACCATGCAGGAGCTCATGGACAAGAGCCCATGAAATTTTTCAAGCCGAGGAGTATGATGCAGGAGCATCGCCAACTCATCAAGCGAGCCAGCACATCAAGCAGATATCAGCTGGACAAACCAACCCAAATTTTTGAAAATACTTTGGGATTGTTGCGCAAGCCTTTAATAAACCATTTATGAAGGCGCATTGTATACTGTATTGGACCTTGAGCCTTTAAGCTCTCGTCCTTTGGTAGATAGTCGACATTTAATAGATTTAATGCTGGTAGATAGGATGTTTAAGTCTAGATTTGATAGTTTAGAGTCTGAGAGGGAAAACGGATATAGACACACTCATTGTGAATTGTAATATTATCAACCAAGGAGAAAAGAAGAGAAAGCAGAGAATATTGTATGAAGAACACCCATGTACAGGCATTTTGAATTAATAGAATGAAGCTTTGATTCAAGATCATGGTTTGTGTTGTTTTCTCTGTGTATTGATGATGTGCTCATGAATGTTTGCTTTCTTGTTATGCATTTTCTTTGTATATGTTATGCATGTGATTTCATGTTTCAAACTGAAGTCTGAAAGGGAGAGAGAATGAGGTTCAATTGTTTCTCTATCTGAGACAGGAGATTCCTGCAAGGTGTGCAGTCGAAGTCATCCGTAAGGAGTGCGTTGATGAAGGCTCAGTAGTTTAACTTTTGTTCTCATTCACCAAGAAGAGGAAGTGGGTTGTTGAAGCTGTGCAAGGAGTGCGCAGGCTGAAGCAGAAGTCTCAGTTGTGAATCTAAGCAAAGGTAATCAAAGACTGTTTCTGCAGGAGTTGCACAGAGTCGAAGTGATTCAACACTTGGGAGTTGGTGAAGGATTTCCGCAAGGAGTGGGCGCAAGTTCCTCTGAAAGAATCAGAGTGGAAAAGCTCAGGAGGTATAGTACCTTCGTGACATAGTTAACGTAGAGCACAAGATTTTGTGCTGAGGAGAGTCCGAGCAGGAGATGCAAGTGCAGGTGTCAGAGGACAAGTTCTGAGAAAGAACATTTAGTTGTCTCAAGAAGCCCTTAAGAAGGGAAAAGAGGAATCGACGGTCAAGATTCGTAGAGGAGATCAACGAAATCCCGTCAGCCATTAGATCTCGGGAAGTTACGCAGGGTTTAAGCCCGAAGGAGCAGAGGAGGAGTCCCGGAGGAGACATCGAGATATTGGCGTCATCGGGTCTTCATAGGGTAAGAATCGGAGACCTTGAAAGTTTCAAAATCCCGAGAAGGAATCCTAGTCGTTGATCTCGGCAGGACATGTGTCAAGGAGCCAGGGAGTTATCGGGGTTCAGTTCATCGGAGAATTGGGGTTTCCGTGGACATAGAACTCTCGCATGTAGAAATCGCGATCCGTGATTTCCTGATAGGATCAGAGCCGTTGATCTCAGCAGGGACATGTGGCGAGAGATCCCGAAGAGTCGGAGTTCGGGATATCGGGGTTTATGGAGTCGTGAAACTCTCGCATAATGGAATCGTGATCCGTGATTTCCCGACACGGTCAGAGCCGTTCGATTTGAGGGACGCGTGTCTGAGGATCTGAAAGAGTCGGGTTCGGCATTTCGGGGTTTCCACATACAACGGAATCGCTACACTAGAAATCACGATTTCGCGATACCCGATAGAGCGACGAGGAAGCGGTGATGTGGAGGAGAGAGTTCACACGTGCATCGGGGTTCAGTATTTCAGGATTCTCGGTGACGAGGAAATCACGGGAGAAGAATTCATGAAATCCAGAAACGCGACGGTCCCACAGCCATAACATTTCAGTGGAGGACAGGTGTCATCGCACATCGGGGTTCGGGACTTGGAAGGGTCTGTGAACAAGTGCATTTGAAATCGTGAAACTCCGATACATGATTTCCCGATCACCACTGGAGTGTGGGCCATAGACGCCAGAACATAGGACAGGTGTTGGAAGGTCAAGCCTTGTCGTGGGTCAACGCCAGGTGGCATCGGGGATCAGAGAATCGGAGATCCTGAGAACGTAAGTTTTACGCATTCCAATTCCGCGAATTCCGAAACTCCGATAGAGGAAAGGGCCGTGGTATTGTGGACTAGCAGGTCACATGAGAAAGGAGCTAGTCGGAGGGAGCTATTGCAGATTGGGAATCGGGGATCCGTGAGGTGAATGATTCACGACCTCGTAAGTACCGATTTCCCGACGGGGAAATTCCCGACCAGATCAAGGAACACGTGGGTGAACTTTCATTGGGTTTCGGGGATTTGTGAGACCCGAACCTGTGAGTTCAAGACTCGCGACTATGCGAAGTCCAATTTCCCAATACGATAAGGGGGACCATAAGGAGAGTCCTGTGGGTGCAGAAATCTCCCGATAAGGGGTTTTGAAGAGAATTTTAGTTCTTCGGGCCATTCAAGGAGGAGTTCCTGTGGAAGAGGACGTGCCCTGGGTGGCGCGTTTGGGTCAGAGTGGTATCAGAGCGAGAAAAATTCTTTACTTTCTGTAGCAGAGAAGAAGAGAAAATTTCACCATGTCGTCGAGGAGAGAAAGACAATCACCCGATCCAGAGGATAGGGGAAACCAGAGAGGAAGAGGGAGACAAGAACAGAATCCAGAAATGGAAAGGCAAATACGTGATCTCCGAGCGAGACTAGAAGATATGGAGGCAGCGCAGAGACACATAGCTAGTGCTGGAGATCTAAGTGACTCCGAAGGCAAAGTTGAAGCTGAACAACAAGGAGAAGTTGCAGCCGAAGATGAAGCCAATGAGCGATTAATTAAATCTATCGCCCGGATGAGTTCAAAAACAAAGATGGACATTCCAACTTATGAAGGAAATCTGGATGCAGAAGAGCTACTGGATTGGATCTGAGCTCTTGACACTTACTTCGATTATGAGGATATCGAAGAAGATAAGAAGGTTAGGCATGCTGTCACAAAATTGAAGGGACATGCAACATTATGGTGGGATGAGATTCAAGCAGATAGACATTCCAAAGGCAAGCAAAATATTAAAAGATGGGATCGAATGATTGTGAAGATGAAGGAAAAATTCATCCCAAGGGATTATCAAATCACATTGTTCAGGAGAATGCAAAACCTGAGACAGAAGTTGATGACAGTGAAGGAGTATACTGAGGAATTCTACAAGATAAATATCAGAGCAGGTCATCGGGAAAGCGATGATGAAAAATTTGCCAGGTATATGAATGGCTTGAGATACAATATCTAGGACGAGATGAGTATGACGACCATCAGAACGGTGGAGGATGCGTATCAGATGGCATTGAAGGCTGAAGAGAAGCTGAGTCGTAAGCCAGGATAGCGAGGTCGAGGTAGGAGCCATCCAAAAGGCAAGTCAGTTGCCCAAGATAGGTTCCAGAAATCCAAGGAAGACTGGAAGAAGCCTCAGACTAGGACAGAAAGAGGTGGAAGTTCACAGCGAGGCCAGCACGCTGAACAGCGAAGGCAGCATACAGAAGAGGGCGGAGGATACGCTGATAATAACACATTTCCTCGTACCAGAGGTAGAGGAAGAGGCCGAGGTGGAGTCATCACATGCTTCACATGTGGAAAGAATGGGCACAAGGCAGTTGACTGTCTAGATAGGAAGAAGGATGGAGGAGAAGCTCACATCGCCGAGGCACAGAGGCGAAATGCTGAGGCAGAAGACGCAGAAGACGGAAGGTCGCTGATGATGCGTAAGGTTCTCTTAACACCTGAGAAGGATGTGGAGGACACCGCTCAAAGAAACAGACTTTTCAGAACCACATGCAAGACCAAAGACAGGAAATGCAAGGTTATTGTGGATAGCGGAAGAACAAACAATCTCGTTTCAACCGAGATGGTGGAGAAACTAGAATTGGAGACAACAGATCACCCGAGTCCATACAAAGTTTCATGGCTACAAAAGGGACATCAGGTAAGTGTCACCAAACAGTGCTTAGTTGACATCATTATAGGAGGATATAATGATAAAATACTCTGTGATGTTATTCCTAAGGATGTATGTCATTTATTTCTAGGCAGACCATGGCAATACGACAGGAACATAGTTCATGATGGGAAGATGAATGCGTATACTTTGGAGAAGAATGGAAGGACACATATGCTACTTCCAATTAAAGACAAAGAAGTAAAACCAGAGCCAAGAATTACTGTACTTCTCATGAGTGGGAAGGAACTTCTGGCGGAAGTAAAGAAGAAGGAAGATCCACAATTCTTTGTGGTCAGAAAACAAAGAATCGTCTTGACCAGCGCAAGAGTGGATGATTTGCCGGAAGAAATTCAGGAACTACTGGAAGAGTTCGCTGACATTGTGGTAGACAAATTATCTCATTTGTTGCCACCGATGAGGAGTGTAAGTCACCATATAGACCTCATACCAGGAGCCAGCTTGCCGAACAAAGTTGCGTACAGGTTGACACCGCAAGAAAATGAAGAGGTTAAAAGACAGGTACAGGAACTGTTGGATAAAGGATTGATCAGGGAAAGTTTAATCCCGTGTGTCGTTCCAACAGTACTAAGTCCAAAGAAATATGGAGGTTGGAGAATGTGCACTGATTCTAGAGCCATTAACAAGATAACCATCAGGTACAGGTTTCCATTGCCACGGATGGACGACTTATGGACTGTCTAAGTGGAGCTGATTTTTTTTCAAAGGTTGATTTGAAAAGAGGATACCATCAGATTCGCATGAGGGAAGGCGATGAGTGGAAGACAGCCTTCAAAACCAACGAAGGGTTGTATGAATGGCTAGTCATGCCGTTTGGCTTGACGAATGCCCCAAGTACCTTCATGAGGTTGATGAATGAAGTGCTGAAGGAATTCATTGGTAAGTTTGTCATTGTTTATCTAGATGACATATTGATTTTTAGCAAAACAAAAGCAGAACATCTGAAGCATTTAGCTGCAGTAATGAAGAAGCTACAGCAGGATAAGTTGTTGATCAACATGAGGAAATCTTCATTTATGAAGACAGAACTCATTTACTTGGGATTTGTCATATCAGCGAATGAATTGAAGATGGATCCAAGTAAAGTGGAGGTAATTAAAAATTGGCCATCACCGAGAAATATTTTCGAGGTGAGAATTTTTCATGGACTGGCTAGTTTCTACCAAAAATTCATCAGGAATTTCAGTGGAATTAGCGCAGTAATGATGCATACTGTCAAGAAAATACATAAATCTTTTCATTGGACTGAAGAGGCAAAGAAGAGCTTCAATCTGTTGAAGCGAAAGATCACGGAGCAACCGGTTTTGGTGTTGTCGGATTTTACGAAGGTGTTCGAGGTGAAATGTGATGCAAGTGTCTTTGCCATAGAAGCAGTCTTGAGCCAGGAGGATCGACCAATTGCAAATTTCAGCGAGAAGCTAAATGAGGCAAAAGTAAAGTACTCCACGTATGACAAAGATTTTTATGCTATCATACAGGCGCTGAAGAAGTAGAGGCATTATTTGATTCTGAAATAATTTGTTCTGTATAGTGATAATCATGCATTGCAGTTTGTGACTCAACAGAAGAAGTTGAATCAGAAACATGCTAAATGGGTAGAGTATATGCAGAATTTTACATTTGTAATTAAACACATTTCAGGTACTGCTAACAAAGTGGCTGATGCTTTGAGCAGGAAGTGTTTGTTGCTGCAGGAGTTCAGAATCAAAACATTGGGTTTTGAAAATATTAAGGACATGTATGCAAGTGATGCAGATTTTGCAGAGGCATACGAGGCAGCTGAGAATCCAGTTCTCAGAGACAAAATCCCATGGATAGATTACATGATCCAAAATGGATTGTTGTTCAGAGGAAATCAGTTGTGTATTCCAAATTGCTCCATGAGGGAGAATCTGCTAAAAGAGAAACACAGTGGTGGATTGGCAGGGCATTTTGGCCACTACAAGACATTTGCAAAGTTGAGAGAATCATACTTTTGGCCAAGGATGTGAATAGATGTCAAGAGGTTCATTGACAGATGTATAATTTGCCAGCATTCGAAGGGAAGGAAGCAGAATGCGGGATTCTATCAACCATTACCAATACCCGAGAGGCCGTGGGATGAAATCAGCATGGACTTCGTATTGGGATTGCCTAGGATGCAAAGAGGACATGATTCGATCTTTGTGGTGGTTGACAGGTTTTCCAAAATGGAACATTTTATCCCATGCCAGAAGACTAGCGATGCGACTCATATTGCAAATTTGTTTTTCAAGGAGGTCGTTAGACTTCACAGGTTACCCAGAAGCATAGTATCGGACTGGGATACAAAATTCATTGGACATTTCTGGAGGACACTCTGGAAGAAGATGGGGACTAACTTGATGTTTAGTTATGCCTATCATCCACAGATGGATGGGCAAATAGAGGTGGTAAATAGAAGTCTGGGAGACTTATTAAGAAGCTTGGTGGCAGAGCACCACAGCAGTTGGGACAATGTGTTGCCACAGGCAGAGTTTGCATACAACGACTGAGTGAATAGAAGCACAGGAAAAAGTCCATTTGAGATTGTATATGGTAGGCAGCCAAGAGGAGTATCTGAACTGAACGATTCAGAGAAGATAATAACTAAGAGCGCAAGCGCTGAAGAATTTGCAGAGGCAATGAAAGAACTTCACAGCAAGGTGAAGGAGCGACTGCAAGAATCAAACCAAGAATATAAGCGTAGAGCGGATCAGCATCGGAGAAAACTTCAGTTCGAAGTTGGTGATCTAGTTCTAGCACATCTGAGGAAGGAAAGGTTCCCAAGGGGAACATACAATAAGCTAAAAATGAGGAAAATTGGGCCATGCAGAGTACTAAAGAAATTAGGGGAAAATGCTTATGAAATTGAATTTCCAGGTGAGATCGGAATATCTCTGACATTCAATGTCTCAGACTTATATCCATATAAGACTGAGGAAGCAGGAGCTGGAAGTGATGAACAGCCAGAGATCCAGTGGCAGAAGAAGATGTTGATTGCAGAGAAGCCACAGATGGAGCGTATACTTGACAAGAGAGTGACCAAAAAGACCAGACGAAAGGAATACTTCGAGTATCTGGTTAAATGGAAGAACCACCCAGTGGAAGATGCCAGCTGGGAGACTGAAGCAGAGATTCAAAAGCATGGACAGACCGTGCAAGAGCTCATGGACAGGAGCCCATGACAGTTTTCAAACCGAGGAGTATGATGCAGGAGCATCGCCAACTCATCAAGCAAGCCAGCACATCAAGCGGAGATCAGCTGGACAAACCAACCCAAATTTTTGAAAATACTTTGGGATTGTTGTGCAAGCCTTTAATGAACCATTTATGAAGGCACATTGTATACTGTATTGGACCTTGAGCCTTTAACCTCTCGTCCTTTGGTAGATATTCATCATTTAATAGATTTACTGCTGGTAGATAGGATGTTTAAGTCTAGATTTGATAGTTTAGATTCTGAGAGGGAAAACGGATATAGACACCCTCATTGTGCATTGTAATATTATCAACCCAGGAGAAAAGAAGAGCAAGCAGAGAATATTGTATGAAGAACACCCATGTACAGGCATTTTGAATTAATAGAATGAAGCTTTGATTCAAGATCATGGTTTGTGTTTTTTTCTCTGTGTATTGATGATGTGCTCATGAATGTTTGCTTTCTTGTTATGCATTTGCTTTGTATATGTTGTGCATGTGATTTCATGTTTCAAACTGAAGTCTGAAAGGGAGAGAGAATGAGCTTCAATTGTTTCTCTATCTGAGCCAAGAGATTCCTGCAAGGTGTGCAGTCGAAGTCATCTGCAAGGAGTGTGTTGATGAAAGCTCAGTAGTTTAACTTTTGTTCTCATTCACCCAGAAGAGGAAGTGGGTTGTTGAAGCCGTGCAAGGAGTGCGCAGGCTAAAGTAGAAGTCTCAGTTGTGAATCTGAGGAAAGGTAATCAAAGACTGTTGCTGCAGGAGTTGCACAGAGTCGAAGGGATTCAACACTTGGGAGTTGGTGAAGGATTGTCGCAAGGAGTGCGCGCAAGTTCCTATGAAAGAATCAGAGTGGAAAAGCTCAGGAGGTATAGTACCTTCGTGACATAGTTAACGTAGAGCACAGGAGTTTGTGCCGAGGAGAGTCCGAGCAGGAGATGCAAGTGTAGGTGTCAGAGGACAAGTTCTGAGAAAGAACATTTAGCCGTCTCAAGAAGCCCTTAAGAAGGGAAAAGAGGAATCGACGGTCAAGATTCGTAGAGGAGATCGACGAAATCCCGTCAGCCATTAGATCTCGGGAAGTTGCGTAGGGTTTAAGCCCGAAGGAGCAGAGGAGGAGTCTCGGAGGAGACATCTAGATATTGGCGTCATCGGGTCTTCATAGGGTAAGAATCAGAGACCTTGAAAGTTTCAAAATCCTGAGAAGGAATCCTAGCCGTTGATCTCAGTAGGACACGTGTCAAGGAGCCAGGGAGTCATCGGGGTTCAGTTCATCGGAGAATCGGGGTTTCCGAGGACATAGAACTCTCACATGTAGAAATCATGAGCCGCGATTTCCCGATAGGATCAGAGCCATTGATCTTAGCAGGGACACGTGGCGAGAGATCCCGGAGAGTCAGAGTTCGGGATATCGGGGTTTCCGGAGTCGTGAAACTCTCGCATAATGGAATCGCGATCCATGGTTTCCCGACATGGTCGGAGCCGTTCGATTTGAGGGACGCATGTCTGAGGATTTGAAAGAGTCGGGTTCAGCATTTCGGGGTTTCCGCATACAACGGAATTGCTACACTAGAAATCGCGATTTCGCGATACCCGATAGAGCGACGAGGAAGCGGTGACGTGGAGGAGAGAGTTCACACGTGCATCGGGGTTCAGTATTTCCGTATTCTCGGTGACGAGGAAATCACGGGAGCAGAAGTCGCGAAATCCAGAAACGCGACGGTCCCACAGCCATAACATTTCAATGGAGGACATGTGTCATCGCACATCAGGGTTCGGGACTTGGAAGGGTTTGTGAACAAGTGCATTTGAAATCATGAAACTCAGATACGCGATTTCCCAATCACCACTGGAGTGTGGGCCATAGACGCCAGAGCATAGGACAGGTGTTGGAAGGTCAAGCCTTGCCATGGGTCAACGCCAGGTGGCATTGGGGATCAGAGAATCGGAGATCCTGAGAACGTAAGTTTTACACATTCCAATTCCGCGAATTCCAAAAATCTGATAGAGGAAAGTGTCGTGGTCTTGTGGACTAGCAGGTCACATGAGAAAGGAGCTAGCCGGAGGGAGCTATTGCAGATTGGGAATCGGGGATCCGTGAGGTGAGTGATTCACGACCTCGTAAGTACCGATTTCCCGACGGGGAAATTCTCGACCAGATCGAGGAACACGTGGGTGAACTTTCATCAGGTTTCAGGGATTTGTGAGACCCGAACCTGTGAGTTCAAGACTCGTGACTACGCGAAGTCCGATTTCCCGATACGACAAGGGGGACCATAAGGAGAGTCATGTGGGTGCAGAAAGCTCCCGATAAGGGGTTTTGAAGAGCATTTTAGTTCTTCGGGTCGTTCAAGGAGGAGGTCCTATGGAATCGAACGTGCCCTGGGTGGCGCATTTGCGTCAGGTTGGTAGTTTCTTACCTAGGTCATAGGGACTCTTCACCATAAGAAAAATATCATCAAAATAAAGGAGGATTATTACTATACTAGCGAGAATCGGTCCAACACATCTTGTGTGCTCCAAACAATATTCTAACTTATCAATATAGATTCCAAAAAGGGTAGGGGATATGGGACAACCTTGCTTGAGTCCTATATTATGGTTATTTTTTTCTGACCACCCCTCAGTGTTCCTAAACTTGGCAATAAATTTTTCATATATTCTTATTGCAACAAATTTTAACTCTAAAGAGACTTTAAGAACGTATAACCTATTCCATAGGTTAGACCTGGGCATAGTGTCAAAATCTTTTCTAAAATCAATGAAACAACAAAGGAGATTGATTTAATCATTACAACACTCTTTTTCAATGATAATAGATGTAACAAGGTGATCCACAATGGAAAGATATCCTCTAAACCAGGTTTGGCCTCTAGGTCTTTTTCCATGGATTTCTATCCATGTGTCGATCTTCTTTTCCAAAATACTTCCATGTAACTTAGCTAAAATGGGGATAATCATAATGGTCCTATAATTAGAGGGATATCTTTTATCACCTATTTTAAAAATAGGTACAATGAGGCTTTGATTCCAAGGTTATGGGAAGCCTTGTTGGATAGATAAATTGAAGAGCTTATGTAAGTGACGGATGAGAATAGGTCCTTCAATTTTTAATATTTCAGCTTGGTAACCTTAAATGTACTTATCTTTTACTTTTGAGAGCCACTTAACCCAAAACTTAATGTCTTCTATTGAAAACACTTCATCCTTTGTAGAGTTGTTTGGCATTGTTTCCATGACATTAGGAGATTCATATAGATTTTAAGGTAGAAATTCCAGTCCGTCAAGGGAATATTATTATTTTATTTAGTTTTATGAGTTAGAATCTTCCTCCAAAATTTCTTAGGATCCATATTAAATAGGTGCAAAAGCTTCTCTTTCTTTCTATGTACATAGTCTTTTTTTTTCATTTAATTAAGGTTTTGTATCTATTTAGCTTATCATATTTAAATATGGATTGGAAGAATCCCTTACGACTTTTCTAGAAATTTTGTATTCATTATCGTACCAAGGGTTAGTTTTACTATTTTTGTTTTTATGTAGCACTTCAATAGAGAAATTGTTAATTAAAGTAGAGAGGGTTGATGCAAATTATGATAGTCAACTTCAATATTGTTCTGACATGATATGAGTTTTAAAGCATTTCTTAAGTACTTTAAGAAGAGATTGACTTTTGTTTTCAAAAATTAATTGCCTTTGGTGGTCAAAGTGCTCCTCTACAGATATTTTGTGCATGGAAAAGTTAAGATTTACGGTCAAAGGTCTATGATCAGAGTCGGGTTCGTGGTCATCTAAAATATCAAAGTTTATTGTTTGGTTGTATATGGTGATATCTGATATTATATAATCAACAACATTGCTACCCAACCCATGGATACAAGTCATCCTGTTATAATTTGTCCACTTCTTTGGACCATTGCAAATTATTAAATCTCAAGAACTACAAATCTTGATTAACTCAATACCAAACAAATTCTCGATCAGATCTTTAGAGTTTCTTTTGTAACTGTGAGCTAAGACAAGGTCCTCATCTATCCAAAGATGATTAAGATTGGAGTCATTACTTAAAATAATAGATTGATTGGTTTCATTTCTAGAATTAAAGTCTCCTAACATGAAGATACTACCTTCATTCTTCATATTGTAGATACCCTTCACTAAGCTTTTGTAGAGTCAATTCTTATCTAGATTGTTTTTTCTATAAAAAGTAGAATCAATAGGTGTGAAATAACATATTTCTATATAAATTTTATTAGAGTTAATATTATATATATCCATCCATATGTACTAATTGAGAGGATATTTCTTATGAAGCCAAATGTGAGGAGAGATATTTTTTTATGTAACATGATATGCCTCCAATCCCTCTACGAGAGGACTTCTTGTTCCATGTGGACCAAAAAAAAATCAGGGACCTTACATTCTTCATGCTCCCAAGTTTCAACCAAGAGAATAATGTCAATGTCACTCGAGATACAACTTAGTATAGGCCCTTTACTCCATGGAAAACCACGACAGTTCCAAAAGAGGACCTGGAGTGTCTCGAATTGCTATTTATCATTGTCTGTTTGCTCTTTATCCCTAATAATAGTTTTCAGTTCCTAATTATTCCCCATTTTCCTTCCTTTATAGCTTCCTTTACCTTTTGAACCTCATTCCTTTATTTAGCTTGATCTTCTAGAATGAGGTATTCATTTATAAATATTCCATACCCTTTTAAGCTCAGAGTTTTACTAAGTATGCCATATTTATGGGCATTAGAGCTTACCATAACCCAAATCAACCTATCTTTATGTTCAATTGTTTTTTCCAACCTTTTTGCTTCTACAAGGCCAATTGTTTCAATTTGTGATTTATTTTTTCATTATTCCTTGACTATTGCTAATGTGTCCTCATCTTTTTCTTCTTTTATACAAAACATTATGAGGTTCAAGGATCTTTTGTTGCGCTCATGGTTATTTCCTCTTTCATAGGTGGTGAGAATGGGGTAACTAGCATTAACCCATCCCAGTACTACTCTAGCCTAAGCATGCTTAAAAACAGAGTTCTAATGGGATTTGTTGCATTAATGCTATGTTGTAGGCATGTACATAATACCCCTAGGAAATTATTACATGATGTCTGTAAGTAACAAATGAAGATGGCATTACATTCATTCCCCGTCAAAAGGGTGAATATCATGGTTTATCAAAACCATTGTCTTTAAATGTTGATTCAGTGGAAAAGGTGGATGGCCACCGACATCCACCTAGATCATTCATCCCCCCTTAGGAAGCAATGGTCCACATTGTGTTAAGTTCCCTCATGATATGGAGAAACTTTCTTTGAATCTGAAACTTGGTGAGTCACTTTCCTTTTTGAATCAGATGTCCTTCTTGTACTTTACCTATGGAAGGATGTCATGAACCTCTTAGAGGTGTTGGGTCCATTCAATAGATCTGGATTTAGGATCTACCTTGGTCTGATTGTGGGAGGACTATGGCAATGAAGATGCAACATGAAGAGTTATATCAATGGGGGATAATGGTTGCAACCCTAAGCACACCTGAAAAGGGTTGTGGCCAATAGATCTATGTTGAACATATGGAAGACTCTCATTCCCTCTATGATCCTATACAATCTTGTTGGCCTGCTTCTACTGGATAGAAATTTCTTAGGCCGAGGATATAGTGGTCGTAGTGACCTTATTTTCACTGTATGATTGGATCATGAAGAGGGAAAATTTTGTAGTCTGGGAGACTAATTTGCAGCATTTTGTTCCAAGATCAATGAAGTGGTAGTGGTTGGATCTACTTTTGGTACCTTGTAGATCTGACTTCCCAGAGTAACAATGACACCTTTGGTAATAGTCAGAGCTACCTTTGGTACCCTGTAGATATGACTTCCACATATATGGTTATCCTAAAAGAAAATCACAAACTTCAAGTGGAGAAAAATCACACACTACCTCATCCTTAAACAAATTGATGCCATAAGACAGGTGACACTGCTAGTTGACACAGATGTCTCGTCCCCAGCTCAACCATCTTATGGTGTATGTTTGGGGGTGTGGTATCATTGGTAGCTTTAACCTCTTCAAAACCTTGAATGATATCAAGTTCTTCTAACTCCTGTTGTCAATAATGAAATGTAGTGGGGTCCCCTTTACCCACATCTGCGAGTGGAAGAGGTGACCCCCCTCCTCAATCTCCTCTGGTTCTTCTGGTTGTATTTGTTTTGCCACGATAGTAGGGGTGGGTTCTAAATTGATGATTTATTTCCCTTTATTTTTCTATGAATCAAATTCTGAGTCAGGTTCTAATTATTTTTCTTAGATCTCGACCATCAATGACTTTTTTGAGCGACATTCATCGATGTTGTGCCAGGGAATGTTTTGGAACAGACACCACTTTTTGGTGCCTTTCTTAAACTTCTCGTTACCCTTCTTTTCTTACATCTTGGACCAGATCTCTTGAGGTTGGCCTTCCTTGTTGATATGTCCTTCGTTCTGTGAGTTAGGGTTTCCTTTCCCATGCTTCTTTTGTGGTGTATTTTCAAACCCGAAATCTCACTTACTCCATAACATGAATTTCTACTTGATTTTGACTCCATATTGATAAGCAACTCCCAGTGATGACATTTCCAAAAAATCCATCTCTATTGGATGTACCTATGAAGAACACTATGGTACTTCAAGGCCAAGTGTCACTCATAGTCTTTGATACCTAGGTTTGAGAAAAAGGTATGAAATATGTTAGAGTACTCTGACACCGTATGGTCTCTTTTTTCTAACATAGTTTCTAACATAGTAGTCATCATAGTCTCTAACATGGTATAACTCCTCCTTTAGGGAATCTACAAAGGTCTCCCAAGTGGGTTCTCTTCCAAATTGTGTAGATTCACTCACAGTGTACCTCTCCCAATAAAATTTCCACCAAGATCTGACATGGGGAAGGGCTTTAAGGAGCGCGAAGGTGATATTTTCACTATCGGAAATTTTTTGGACAGAGTAATAACCTTCTAGCAAATTCAACCATTTTTCTAGAGCATTTTCATCTATTTGGCCTTAAAATAAGGGGATATCAAAATTGACTTTTAACTTGAAGTGTTTCACCTCTAAAATGACTTCTTTTGGAAGATGTCTCTTCCATCGCCATCAGTAGTCTCCGAAGGATATGACTTAAGTTGTCCATCATCTCATTCCTTTGTCAGATGAGGGATTCCTTAAGCAATGTCTTGAAAATATCTCCTTCTCTATCATATCCATTTTATTCTGCCATGGAAGGTTGCTTGGGTTGATGAGAGTTGTTGTCCAAAAGAGAAACTAGCTTGAGACCCAAACATCTATACCCTGACCTTGTCGGGACCTACTCTGGGAAACGATAAGGAGGAGACTGCTCTGATACCACTGATCTGGATTATTTTGAGAATGACATGAAGACATAAATATAGCAGATATATCACAAGGAAATACACAAATATATTGCAATAAACACAAAAATATAGTGAAACCCAACTTCTATTAATGAATAAGAGAGAAAAACGTTCTAGAAAACAAATTGGTAGAATTGGGTAGCTTATCTCTGAAAAGAAAGAGATGTTGTTTACACTTCATTTGCAACAAGATTTACATCACACTCCATTCCATCCTTAAAGGGCCTCCTTCACCTCAATTATGTTTGAAAGAGTGAGAGGAGAACAATTCTCATGATTCTTGTGGGATAAATTGGTATAAGTTTATAAAATTTCATAGGCATGCAAAACACTAGGACTTCCTCGGTGGTCACCCATGCCAATACCACTCTAGCTTGGGCATGCTTAATTGTGGATTTCTAATGGGATTCACTACATTAATAATATGTTGTAGGCATGTACATAAGACCAATAGGAAATCATTACATGATGTTTGTAAGTAACATGTGAATATGGAATTACATTCCATTCCCCATAAAAAGGGTGAATATCATGGTTTATCAAAACCACAGGCTTCAAATGTTGATTCAGTGGAAAAGGTAGAGATCGAGATCCACCTAGATCAACAAGTTTGGTAAATGTTATATTCATTTTATGGTTGGTTTAAGTCTCCCTAATTTGAACAAGTTTATTAACGGTCCCATTCACACTAATCCTAATTGTCCCAATATGAAAATCAAAATTCTCTAAAATATCCCTAAGTTTAAGGGTAAGCCGAGAGAGGATCCCTCTAACCACATCATGTCCTTCCACCTTTGTTGTTCCTCTAACTCCATAATGAAGAATTCGATTAGGTTTAGAATCTTCCAATGCACTTTGATGGGTGATTCTTGTTATGATCTAGTGCCTTGATAATGATACAAATTAAGTCGACTTTGAGGGGGAAATCTCTGTTTACTATTCATTCAATGCACAATACAAGATAGGATGATCCTAAGACTAGGTATCCTTTATATATATATATATGAGATAAATGGTAAAATTATATTGAAAGTTTCTATCTGTCCTACTAATATAACAATAGAAATGTAATAACTCAATACCTAGGTCTTAATAAGGGATTTTATGCTTAAAATGGGGCTTTTTCTAGGTCTTAGCATGCCCCTCCCCTTCAATCAAGTGTTTTCCTCACCACGTGACTAATTGTGGGTGTGTTTTTATAAAGAAATCATCTTCCCATGTCTCCTCTTCCACTATCAGGTTCTTCCATTTGATGAGGTACTCAATAATTGCTTGATTTCACGGTTACTTAGTCCTTCTTTCAAGGGTTATTTTTTTGTTCTAGTATGATTTTCCCTTCTCCATTAATTTCTACTGAAATAATTTGGACTTGGATCCTATCATTGATTATATTCTTTTAAAGAAAGAAACATGGAAGAATGTATGGATACTTCTTCGTTGAAAATGAATAGCATTGGCATGATCTCGAGCAGGTGGAGTACCCTTACACACATCTCCAAATATCTTGGAATGATTGCTGATAACTTTTTGGATATCCATTGGAGTAGAGGATATAGATGTTTGAACATATAGCGAGCACAATTGTGCAATTACACCATGGTGTCCCTTTTTGAGTAATTTTGTCAGGTTCTTGTAGCTTATAACTTTATAGGGTTTCCTTTGAATACCTCTAATCTCAATTTCCTTGCCTTTTGAGGAAAATCTCATAAAAAGATCTTGAAAATTAAGGGTCATTGTTCTCAATGATTGTAATCATTGGACCCCTAATACAACATCACCACCACCCATTTGGATTGCAATCATGGTATTATCCAATAAATAATCCCCCATATTTAGCTTAATACTTTAACACTTCCTTGAACAATTTATGATACCTCCATGTGAAATCATTACTTGAAACTATGGTGTTGGAAATACAAATAAATTGAGAAATTTTGCTAATTTGTAATTGATGAAATTATGGGTACTACCAAAACCAGTCAACATTTTTACCTCTTTCTTTTTAATATCTCCTTCTATATTGAGGGTTTGTGGAGTACTAATTCCAACCAATGCATGAAAAGATATCATTGGAGTAATCGCATCTAGATTTAGAGCTTGTGATGGTTACAATTACTCATATTATTCCTCTTCATTGTTTATGTAGAATAATTTCTTCTCACCACATTTATGCCCCTTACTGTACTTTCTGTCACAATTAAAACATAGTCACTTTGCTCTTCTTTCATCCATTTTCTGAGGTGTCAACCTTGTTGGTTGAGTGAGGTAAGTAGAGGGATCATGATCCTCTCTATAGTTGTTAGTGACCACTCTTCTAGTAGCCATATATTTACTTTCAACTTTACTCATATCTATCTTCGAAATCAAGTAGTTCCTTGGTGCCAACTTGAAGACCTGATTATGTGGATCTTGGAGTGATGAATGATCATGATTCTAATATTTGGTATTTGTGATATTCAAATGTGATAAAATACTCTACATATGTGATTGAGTCTCAAAACCATTGTTCTCCTTATTTTTATGATTTTCCTGGTTCTCCTTATCCCTTTTAGGGATACTTTGTAAGAGAATAGTTTCTATGGACTTCAAGGATTTTTTTATTTATTTCTTATTTTCATCCATATTATGTTTCATTTCATACATGGATTTTTGTACTTATTCATTATTTTCATCCATCTTATTTTTCATATGATCTTCCTAGGGATAGGAATCCAAATACTTGTATGAAGGGACTTCATACAAGCTATTGTTATCATAAATAAAAGTATCGTAGGTGATCCTTTTGGATTTAATTATCATAACCTTTGTTTTTTCATTGTTCATAGTCCTGCCCATGCTATAGAAAAATTCCCTGCAGGTTATTAGTTTCTTACCTATGTCATAGGGAATGTTCGCCATAAGAAAAATATCATCAACATAAAGAAGGAGGATGATGACTATACTAGTGAGAATCATTCCAACATAGCTTGCCTGCTCAAACAATCTTCTAACTTATCAATATATATGCCAAAAAGGGTAGGGTGTATGTGACAACCTTGCTTGTTAATTTTTTCCGGCCAACCCTCAGTGTTCTTAAACTTGGCAATAAATTTTCAATATATCCTTATTGCAACAACTTTTAACTCTAAATGGACTTTAAGAACTTATAACCTATTCCAGAGGTTAGACCTAGGCACACTCTCAAAAGCGTTACTAAGATCAATGAAACAACAAAGGAGATCAATTTAATCATTACAACACCCTTCTGCAATGATACTAGATGTAACGAGGTGATCCACAATGGAATGATATCCTCTGAACACGGTCTAGCTTCTAGGTCTTTTTCCATGATTTTTGGCCATGTGCCGATCTTCTTTTCCAAAATACTTCGATATAACTTAGCTAAATGGGGATAATCATAATGGTCCTATAATTAGAGGGATTTATGTTATCCCCTCTTTTAAAAATAGGTACAACGAGGCTTTGTTTCCAAGGTTATGGGAAGCCTTGTTGGATAGCTAAATTGAAGAGCTTATGTATGTGAGGGATGAGGATAGGTCCTCCAATTTTTAATATTTCAGCTTGGTAACCTTCAATGTCCTTATCTTTTCCTTTTGAGAGCTGCTTAACCCAAAACTTAATGTCTTCTATAGAAAACACTTCATCCTTTGTAGAGTTTTTTGGCATGTTTTCCATGACATTAGGGGATTCATACAGATTTTAAGGTAGAAATCCTAGTCCTTCAAGGGAATATTATTATTTTCTTTAGTTTTATGAGTTAGAATTTACCTCCAAAATTTCTTAGGATCCATCTTAAATAGGTGCAAAAGCTTCTATTTATTTCTATGTATATAGTCTTTTTTTTCATTTAATTAAGGTTTTGTATCTATTTAGCTTATCATATTTAAATATGAATTGGAAGAATCCCTAACGACTTTTCTAGAAATTTTGTATTCATTATCATACCAAGGGTTAGTTGTACTATTTTTGTTTTTATGTATCACCTCAATAGAGAAATTTTTAATTGAAGTAGAGAGGGTTGATGTAAATTCTGATAGTCAAATTCAATTTTGTTCTGATACGATATGAGTTTTAAAACATTGGTTAAGTACTTTAAGAAGAGATTGACTTTTTTTTTCAAAACGTAACTACCTTTGGTGGTCAATGTGCTCCTCTACAAATATTTTGTGCATGGAAAAGTTAATATTTAGAGTTAGAGGTCTATGATCAGAGTTGGGTTCGTGGTCATCTAAAATATCAAAGTTTACTATTTGGTTGTATATGGGGATATATGATATTACATAATCAACAACATTGCTACCCAACCCATGGATACAAGTCATCTTGTTATAATTTGTCCACTTCTTTGGACCATTGCAGATTATTAAATCTCAAGAACTACAAATCTTGATTAACTCAGTACTAAACAAATTCTCGATCAAATCTTCATAGTTTCTTTTGTAATTGTGAGCTAAGACAAGGTCCTTATCTATCCAAAAATGATTAAGGTTGGAGTCATTACTTAAAATAATAGATTGATTGGTTGCATTTCTATAATTAAAGTCTCTTAAAATGAGGATATTACCTTCATTCTTCATATTGTACATATATTTCACTAAGCTTTTGTAGGGACAATTCTTATCTAGATTGTTTTTTGTATAAAAAGTAGAATACATAGGTGCGAAATAACATATTTCTATATAAATTTTCTTAGAGTTAATATCATATATCTCCATCCATATGTACTAATTGAGAGGATATTTCTTATGAAGCCAAATGTGAGAAGAGATATTTTTTTATGTAACATGATATGTCTCCAATCCCTCTCTGGGAGGACTTCTTGTTCCATGCGGACTTCTTGTTAACATGAACCTGTTTGGGAATTTGATCAAAGGTTTAAGACCCTGACATGCCATTTAAGTTTTCAAATTCCATACGAAAAACATAAGGAATGGTTCATCGCTTCCCTCCTACCACATATCTGAGTTCCTTTTATGCAACAGAAGGTCACTTCGCAGACTGAAGCACTAGATATTTTCATGAAACTAGAAGCAACCCCTGTACGAGAATCCAGTCCAGGTATGAGTTGTATTTTGAATCACTTAACTAGTTTATCTTTACAGGTTGAAGACATGAAGAAAAATAAAGGAAAAGAGAAAAGAGAAGACATCTGGTGTATCATATTTAAAGCAGAGGGCCATGACAAAGAGCATTGTCATTTATTTAATGAATACTTGGCCTATGGATCCCCTAACCCTTTGAAGCAGGCTACTTTACCATGGTGTGAGGTATGTAGAACTAGACATCGCCCTGGTGAATGTTATTATATGCAGAAATATGTCCAGATAACCACCAATATTTATTGTACATTATGAAAAATTGTGGGGCATGATGAGAAGGACTGTAGGGATTATGACCTCATGCTTGAAAGATCAAGGGATGCATATAGAATTCAAGGAGAATTACAGAAAGAATGGAATGTTGCATAGTTCAATTCCCCAGGAAGAGGAAACTTCAATCCTCGCGGTGGGTTCAGAGGAAGAGGAGGAGGAGGAGGCATGGGTCTAGGTTGAGGTCAGATTATTGCTATAACTTCTCCCATCTGGGTCATTTGGCAAGGGATTGACAAAACCCCTACACTACTTGCAGCTACTATAATTCATTTGACCATGTCATTGAAGAATGTCCAGTATTGTTAGCTAAAGTTCAGGAGGTGGAAACCAACAATTCCAACTAATATCAGTTGAGCCTCGTGGTGAGGAACCCAGAGTCATTGTTATTACTAGAGGAGGCGTTGTCGCGGGATAATATAGGGTGACTCCAGGAAAGACTACAGATGGATCAGGGATCAGAAGAGATGAAAAGAAGGCGTCATTGTTTGATACAAGGAAAGAAAAGCATACTTTTAAAGAAGCAAGGAGAGAATTTGTAGGCGAACATGATTCTTCATCTAGGGCACAACCGGAAGTAAGGGAATGTGAAATGCTTCCAACATTTGATCAGTTTTCCCTACCTAGACAGGGAAAAGAAGTAAGCAAGTTTGTGGACTTCTTGTATACTTGTATTAATTTGATTAAAGATCAAAGAGTTGTACAAGAACTACAACACCTGATAAGACAGTATGAAATTGGAAGAGTAGAGCCTCTACTGAATAGAGTTATGAATCAAGTATCTAGAAAAATGAGGACAAGCAAGGAACTACACCTTGGTGCTCAGATTGGAGACTACGACATAGACTATGTGGTCCTCGACCTGGGATCAAAAGTAAATGTTATGACGAAGAAGACTTGGGCATTGATGGGAAAACCTAAATTTATTTACTCTCCTATTAGGCTCAGGATGGCTAATCAGTAGGCAATGAGTCCCTTTGGAAGACTAGAGCATGTCCATGTAGACATCAACGGAGTAAGGACATTTGCAGACTTCAAAATGATTGAGATTGTTGATGATATTTGTCCTTATCCTGCGTTGTTGGGTATTGATTGGGCTTTCAACAATTTCACTATTGTTGACCTAAAAAAGAGATGAATGGCATTTGAAGGTGATGGCCTTAGGTTCATTGCACCTCTTGACCCTGATGAAGGTCGTAGATAAACAAAACCTATAAGAGAAGAAGACTGAGCCTATGAGCTAGAGAACATCTATAAACTAACAACACGACAACAGTATTACATTAATCCTACATATGGAAATTTAAGTTGGTGAAGTGAAAGTGCATGTTTTTCAGATTCAGAAGAATCATTGGAAAATTCACAGAAAATAATGTATGAAGCCTCTACACGAAGGTGTGCTAGATTGACCAAAGTTGTGCACTGGATTGGCAATGTCAGATTTCCTTGAACTTGAAGAAGTGTATTTTCTTTTCACCTTTTGGAGTGTTGTTAGGACACAATGTGTGTAAGAAGGGGTTATTGGTAGATCCTTCCAAGATTTCTATCATTGTTGATCTACCTCCTCCTACTTCGGTGAGACAGTTGTGCACTGCATTGGGACACACTGGATATTATAGAAATTTTATCAAGGGTTACAGACAGATAACAACACCTATGGAAAATATATTAAAGAAGGATAGCAAGTTTCAATGGACAGAGGAATGCCAACAGAGCTTCAACACAATAAAGCATAAAATGGTCATTGCACCTATCTTGGTTTTTCCAGATTCGAGTAAGGAATTCCATGTTCATGTTGATTCTTCATCCATGGCATTAGGAGAAGTTTTAGCACAGGCAGGAGAATGAGATGTTGACCACCCTATAGCCTTTTCTAGCAGGAATCTCTCTACATTTGAAATGAATTATACTACCACTAAAAGAGAATGCTTAGCTATGGTATATGCATTGTAGAAGTTTAGACACTACTTGTTGGGAGGACATTTTAAGATGTTTACTGATCATTCTGCATTGAAGTACTTATTCAAAAAACCAGTGTTGCGGGGAAGAATATGCAGATGGCTATTATTATTCCAGGAGTATGACTTTGAGATTGTGGTCAAGCCAGGGAGAATGAACAAGGGACCTGACCACTTATCCAAGTTAGAACATGTAGAGGAACCTACCATCTTGGATGAAACACTACCAGATGCACAGTTGTTGGCAATTAGAAAATTTGATGATCACTTCTCCGAGATAGTCTAGTTCCTGTCCACAGGAATGGCAGCTCGCAAGTATACAATTATTCAGAAGAAACAATTGGTAGTCCACGCTGCAGATTTTCAACTTATAGTTGGACAGTTATATAAGATGGGACCAGATGAGATCTTGAGAAGATGTGTTATGGAGTCAGAAATACCATTGATCCTTGCAGAATCACATGAAGGCATCGGAGGAGGACATTATGCAAGAAAAGCTACAACGCAGAAGGTTCTTAGAGCCGACCTCTGGTGGCCCACTCTACGTAAAGATGCTAAGGAATACTACAAAGCCTGCGATGTATGTCAAAGAGTAGGGAAGCCATCCAGAATGTATGAGATGCCTTTAGCACCTCAACTAACTTTACAGGCATTTGAGAAATGGGCTATTGACTTTGTGGAACCTATCAACCCACCAGGGAAGTGCACAAGAGCTCAATACATTATCACTGCTACAGAGTATTTGACCAGATGGGCAGAAGCTAGAGCAGTTAAAGATTGCAGTGCAACTACATCTGCACGGTTCATCTTTGATGATATCATAACCAAATTTGGATGCCCAAAGATCCTTATGAGTGATCAAGGCACACACTTTATTAACAAAACTATTGAAGCCTTGACTCAGGAGTTCGAAGTTCACCATCAGAAGAGCACACCATACCACCCATAGGCGAATGGTACAGTCAAAGATTTTAATAAGATCTTGGAGACAACGCTAACTAAATTTTGTAATATTAACAGAGATGATTGGGATTTGTTAACAGAGATGATTGGGATTTGAGAATTCCAGCAGTTTTATGGGCTTACCGAACTACTTGCAAAAAGTTAACAACGCAGACTCCCTTCAAGTTAGCTTATGGTCTGGAAGCAGTGGTACCTATGGAATATTTGGTTCCTAGTCTAAGAATTGTCGCATTTACAGGTATGGATGACATCGACGTTGTTCAAGACAGGCTAGGGCAGTTGATGGAACTAGAGGAAGACAAATTCATTGCGGGATTTCATCAACAGGTAAAAAAAGAACAAGAAAAAGCTTACCATGACTGACATATCAAGAAGAAAGCATTTAAACAAGGAGATCTGGTACTTCTATATGACAATAAGTTCATGAAGCATCCAGGAAAGTTCAGGACACATTGTATTGGGCCATTTGAGGTTGTCTATGTTAATGAAGGAGGAGCTGCGCAATTGAAGACCTTGAATGGAGAATGGAAGGATGGTTTAGTAAATGGAAGTCAGTTGAAGTTGTATTATGACAACCAACTACCTCGCAACTCTCAGTAAAAGAAAGGAAGAAGGGTCTAGGTACCAGGTGCACTTGAAATTGGGTACCAAACACAAAAAAGACAGTCTTCACAAGATAGGGAGGGACAGAGCAGAAAGCACGAGCTTCTTCGCGCAGTCCACAGTCGAAGTAATACAGGAGGCTCAACCCTGCAGTGACTCGGGACAAGTCACATGTGAGTGTTGGGAGCTTGTTGGCCCTTGGTCATGCATTAAGGAAGAAAGAGAAGATTGAAGAAGAAGAAAGACAAAGTACGAAGTGCGCAGAAGGCACACAAACTGAGGAAGGGTCGAAGTGGTTAAAGAAGCATAAAAGAAGGAACGGAGTAAGGAAAAGCAAGTCATTGAAAGAGAATATCAAGGAAGACAAAGAAGTAAGGAAGATGGATCGTGGATAAGTCAGCAAGCAGAAGAAGACACCAATGGGTGCTTTGGAGCACCTTGCGAAAAAGAAGGAAGAACAGGTCAGCGAAGTCCTTAAAAGGCAGGTTATGTGGACCTAGGGTTTTGGCACCTGGACTTCGATCTAGGGTTTCTAAGTGTCAGGGAAGGATATAGAGATCTATAAGAGTTGAGAAGGAGATATCAAGAGATTGAGAGGTCAAAATTTTATGTCATAAAGCATTCTTTTATTTTTGGATCTTTAGCTAGGTGTGAAGATCGACTTTACACCTGGGTGCACAGGGTTGGGGGGATAAAGAGGAGAGAGAGAAGGATCTGTAGCTGAGTGCGCAGATAGAACTATTTATTTTCATCTACTTTATCAATAAGCACGGTTTGTGGATGTATCCCTAGGGATAGGGTGAACCACGTAAAAAAATTTTGTTCTATGTGGTTGGTGTTATTTTATTTTCCATCTTTTATACTGTGATTGCATTGTTTTTTTCCCTGCTAAAGATAAGAAGATATAACTCACTTTGCAAAGTTAAGCATAATAAGAATCTCTAGATTATATTGTGTTGTTATTCTGGAATCATCGTGCACTTCCTCTGGTTGTAGACAGATGTGTCCTGCAACCCCCCTATTGCTACTTCAGGTGAGACTTCATATGCTTCGCAGGTGTTGCCGAAAGGGCGAGCAGTTAGGGTTTGTTGGTGCATTGTTAGAGTTGAACCCTGGGTTTGCCTTTGTGCCAACACCTATTCAAAGACTACCCATGTCCCTGACTTGGCTCCAAGCTCTCCCAATGTCCCCCTAACTCTCAAAATCATCTACTGGCTGATACAAGATTGGGGTCCAACTCTACTTTTCCAACCAACTTTTGTGCCCTGGTTTAGGAAGAAATTTGGATTCGATGGACAAGATTCATATGGGATTGGTGCAGAAAGGTAAGGACATGGATTTTATCTCTGCATCCAAACTTGAAGATTCTCAGGTGGTGTCTCCCTCAACGATGATGGCTCTGACTCCTCATATTTTGAGGGGTATGTAGTTTTTTATCCCTGCTCCTCTCTTTGATCTATCCTTTTCTTTTAATTTCCTAAAAATTGATTAGAATTTATAATATAATGCAATGTCTTTCCCAACATACATGGATGGATCTATTGGTTCCCTCCCTCTTACCGGAAATGGTTCCTCCTTGGTCGCTCTATCCTTACGTCTCCCCCCTTCCCATGCTACTTCAGATGCGGGGGTGAAGTCATCGACTTCCTCCTCTTCAGAATCTTCCTTGAACCATGAGGTTTGTTTCCAACTACAATCCCATGTTATTATTTACCTTCCATATAGGGGTTTAGGGCTTGGTCATATGCCTTCTCTGGGAGCTCCAAAAAAGGGTCGGGGTAGAAGCTATTTCATCTCCAAAACTTAGAATAAAGCTCTGATCGATAGGGCATCTGGTAGACAATGATCTATCAAGGGGGCTCTTAGAGCAGTGCATGCCCCGTATGGGGTCCCCCCATGAAAATATTGTCTTTCAACTGCAAGGGTTTGGTGAGCCCCTCGAAAAAACTCTCCCTCAAGTGGTTGATCTCGACAAATTGGTCGGACCTGATCCTGTTGAAAGAAACCTTAGGCATTGAATCAGTTAAGATCCTGACATTGGAATATTGTTTTCGCAATGGAAGTTTGTAGGCATTGAAGCATATGGGTGTTCTGTGGGACTAGCTATCAGTTGGATCTATTGATCCTCTCACCTCATTTCTTCCTGGGCGATGGAATCTTGTCTAGGTGTGGACCTCTTTATGGAGGATTTGGGTTGTGAAATCAAAGTCATAAATATTTATGGGCCACATGAACATCGTCAAAATATTTGGGATGGCCTCTTCAAGCTATCTCTTCTCAAGCCTAATAAAATCATCCTGGGGGGCTATCTAAATTTCTCTCTGGGAGAAGATGAATCTTGGGGGCCTTACGCTCACCCGAATTCGAACATAGATGTTCTCACTCATTTGTTGGTGCAAAGTGGTTTTATTGACATAGCTCTGATTAAGCTCCTCCCCACATAGAGAAATATGATAATTGAGGAGAATAGAGTGGCAAAAATATTAGACAGATTTTTTATTGAGAAAAAATTGTTGGAAGGGCCTCTTCAATTTAGACATTGGATCGGTAGTGGGGGGGAATCTGACCATTCACCAATTTTGTTGGAAATTAGGGGTGTCCCTTCAAATTATTCCAACCCCTTCAAATTTAATCCTGAATGGTTACCCGATGAAACATTTCACAATCTGGTAAAAGAGTCTTGGGTCTTGTTCAGTGCAGATGGGGCTCCTGCGGCAATTCAATTTGCATCAAATTTTAAAAACCTGAAACAAGTGATGATTCCCTGGGCACACGAGAAAAGAATTAGAGATGATAAGGAGCTTGCATTAATCGAATCCCAATTGGAAGTTATCCTCCATTCAGAAGGGGACAGACATGACTCTATAGCTTCAAAAGAGGCTCTGAAAACTCTAGAATTCATATATAGGAAACTTTTAATGGAGAAAGAGGATCTCTAGAGATAGAAAAGTCGTGCCATTTGGTTGTCCAAGGGTGACAAAAATACAAAATTCTTTCAATCTTATGCAAAGGGGAGAAAATCAACTAATACTATCTAGAGTATGAAATATCAAAGAAGTAGGGAGTTCTCTTCCTTTGAGAATCTGACTCACCTGGGCCGAAATCACTTTCAATCCATGTTCAAGGAACTCGCCATAATAAACATAGAAGATATTTTCTCAATGTCCCTTTTCTTTCTTTGTTTTGTGGACGAAGAGGATAGTCAGGATCTCTATGCAGAAGTCACAATGGACGAGCTAAAAGAAGTAATATTTAGCATCCAAAAAGACAAGAGTCCTGGTCCTGATGGATGGATAATCAATTGTTTTTTTGGATTCTTTTATCTTTTCAACCAAGACTTGTTCATAGTGGTGGAGGAATATCGGAGGGATGGCATAATACATTTTCCTTTCAACACCACTTTCACTTATCTCATACCGAAGACAGATGATCCTTGGACCTATGATCACTTTAGACCCATTTTCTTATGTAACTACATCTATAAGATAGTGGAAAAAATCATTGCTCGAAGGTTGAAAGTGGTTCTCTCGAAAAATATCTCAAAGGAACAATTTGGTTTCTTGGAAGGTCGCCAGATTCATGAAGCAATAGGAGTGGACCAGGAAGGCTTACACATCCTAAAGACATCTAAATCCAAAGGTGTTATACTCAAAATAGATATTTCGAAGGAATATGACATGGTTTGTTGGTCATATATTCACTTTCTCCTTACTCATCTGGGATTTGAAGTTCCTTTCATTACTTGGGTGATGTAGTGTATTACAACAGTGTCATTTGCGGTCCTGATCAGCAGGGCAGCCTCTCCATTTTTTAAATCTGAAAATGGGTTAAGGCAAGGCTTCCCTCTCTCTCCTCTGCTCTTCCTATTGGTGGTTGAGGGTCTAAGCAGAGATATTGACCATGCCATAGTTCATAGGGAGTTCCAGGGGATATCTATCTCACATACTCTTACATTCATCCATCTCCTGTTTGTAGACGATGTTTTAATCTTTTGCAATGAATATTTTCAGGATGTAGAGAAGCTTGAAAAAATCTTAAATATTTTTGGCAGTGCAATTGGGATGTTGATAAACCATCAGAAATCTACCTTGTCAATTTCTGAAATGTCATAAGTCGAACTTCAAGTCTACAAATATTTCTTCCCTTTCTGATTCCAGGACTTTAATGAAGGACTCAAATACTTGGGTTTTTTCCTAAAACTAAACTATTATTTTAAGAATGAATGGCATTGGCTTCTCGCAAAATTAGAGAAGCATTTAAACAATTGGTGCTTTTGATGGTTTTCCATGATTTTTCATCTTGTTCTTGTGAAATCGGTGCTCGAAGATATACTGATATATTGAATGTCTCTCTCCTAGATACCCAAAGGAATTCTTAAGAAGGTTCGCAGGATTTGTTTTAACTTTATATCGTTCGGTTCTCAAGATTATTACACTCAACATTGGGCTAAATGGGATGTTATGGCAAGACCAAAGGCCCTCGTGGGATGGGGGATTAAGAATATATTCTTTTTCTCCAAATCCCTGGCTGCAAAGGTGGTTTGGCATATTATTTCCACTTCTCACCTATGGACTTTAGTTGTGGCTCGGAAATACATCCATCCTTATTCAATCGAAGACTGGATCTAAAAACCAAACAAGGCCCATCCAATATGCTCTATAATATGGAAATCGATCATGTCAAATATTTTTCAGTCATTGGCGAAGGTCTAGAATGGAGAGTTGGAAGAGGTACAAAATTCAAAATCAGTTTGGATCCTTGGCTAGGCAACGGGAATTCTCATATTCTCCCCACTAACATCATTGAAGATTTTCATGACTCTGAGATCTTCTTCCTAAACCAATTTTATGATACAAAGAGAAGCACCTTATGGCGACAAGCATGGAAGAGGGTGGATGAACTGGGTTTGGCACCACACTTCTCCCCTTCTTGGGAAAACTACACTCAAGCTCTTCCTTCCTCCCATATTAGGATCACAAATAGGGACGATGAACTAATATGGTAAAATGTGTCTCACGGTCAATACACTCCCAAACTTGGCTATATAGACCTAAATATGGAATTGTACCAGTGGGAGTGTGAATGGTGGTGGAAAGGCCTATGGAAAATAAAGTGTCCTCAAAAAGAAAAAATCTTTATGTGGTGTGCACTAAAAAATAAAGTCCCGACCTGGGACAAGATGTATAAGAAGAAGATAGAGGGACCCGGATGGTATCTTTTATGCAGAGTTGATGTTGAATCCATTTTCCATATCATGGTTCAATGTCAGTTCACCGACAATATTTGGAAGGAAGCTTCTTCAATGATCTGTATAACTTGTGTCTGGGTTGGAAATTCGATGGATGTTGCTTGGCAATCTTGGCTTCAAAGAAGAGAACATAGGAAAATAAAATCCCCGCCATTGTTGATTAGTTGGGGTGCATGGCTATCTCAGAATGCAACCATCTTTAAAAAACGACCTTTTCTACTTGAAATTATTGCAGGTCAAGCTCTTTCTATACTCTAACATTTTCGTCAGGAAAAATCCTGTCATGTGATTTGAATTGTGCCTCCTTAACAAATTGACCAATCAAATCCATGGGATTTTTTCAATGGTGCATATCAAAATGGCAACCAAATATGTGGTGGGG
>ML781740.1:1430510-1445867 GCA_009831015.1 Picea engelmannii | reverse complement strand
AAGAAGGTTAAGGAATCCCTAAATATTGATGAAGTAAAATTAGAAATTCAATCCAAAATTGAAGAAGGATATGAGAATCTGGTAAATGGGGTGACATTGCAGCTTCAAAAGGAGAAAGAAGATAAGATTCAAGAAGGTCACCAAAAGATACTTGAAGAAGTTGAACTTCATCAAGAGGATGTACATACCAAATATGATGGCATCATCTCCAAGGCTAGAGTAATCAAAGACCAGACAAAGTGGATAGACAATTATATTGTCTCTGAAAATAAGATAGACGAAATGGGTGTGCAGAGTGAAGAAAAAATGTCAAATGTGAAACCATATCGACACCCTCATTATCAGGAAAGATTTCAAGGAAGACAAGAACATCAATATCATCGTTATCAAGGAAGTGTTAAGGTTTGGTACCTTGGTAAGTAGTCCCTTAGTGCTATTGATGTGCCTAACACCAAAGGGGGAAAAGTACCCCTCCCTTACTTAACTTTATGTTATAAAGTGAACATGACTTTATGGACTCATTCAATGCTAAATTGACTTAGGGAACTTAAGTAAAAGGGGAGATTTAATTTCCACCCTTGATCTTAGAAAGCTAAGATCTAATCTTGACCCTTGATCCCTAGGTCAAGCTAATGAGGAGGCTAAAGCAAAATATGAAGGAAGAGGGGGCACATTGCTCTCTTGCATGAGAAGAGTAGAGGAAGAGGAGAAGGAGTTTGGAGGAGAAGAAGAAGGAGGGCGCACTTTGAGAAGAAGGGCACACTTGTTGAGACAAGGCGCACTTGGGTTGAGCGCACTAGCTGAGGAGGAAGGGAACGCTTTCTAAGACAGGAACAACATGAACGAATTCCAAGGGTTGGGCGCACTTGTTTTTGAAGAAGGGAATGATTTACAATGACCTAGTGGCACAAATTACAAGGAGTTTGGGCTGCTAACTTGAGATGTGTTGGCTTATAATCTCTGTTGTAATTTTTCCCTTATAAGCTCCACGATAAATTCCTCTTCATTGGTTTTCCCCTTGGGGATTTTTCTAGGGTCATGTTGACCAAAAATACATATGTTAAATATTGTGGTTTGCATATTTTATTATCAACATTTAAGTGGTAAATATCAGAGGTGTGTTTCTAGTTTTTAATGATTGTGGAAAGAGTAATTCGTGACAACAAACATTTGTTAATCTAACCTTGAAACATGAACATTAAAATGAGCTTGAAATCAGTTCTAGTGGTGGCCATAAAACATTCCTAAACAAACATGTTTTTAACAGCCAATAGAATCTCAGAAGGCAACCTTTAAATAGTGGTAAATTAGACCTGTGTTGACTGCCTTAAGAGCCTTGATATTCTCCATGGTATCAGAGCCTAAGGGCATAAGAGAGTTGGTATAAATTGCAAACAATGGACATAATTTTAACTCACCTTGACAACATTTTTATTTGGTCATTTTACATTAGTGGGAAGCCATGTCAGTTGGAGGGTTGAGGGTGGAGGATATGCTAGCAGGAGCTGGTAATTGGTTTCCCTGGAAGGCTAGTATAGTTTGATTTTGGAGGAGGGTGAGATATAAGACATTGTGCAGAGTCATGTGGTTCCTCCTACAGATGTAGTACTCTTGGTAGAGTTTAGGAAGAGAAACATCAAGACCAAGAGGACTATCCTAGATGAATTCAAAGACCATATAATTCCTCATGTGTCTAGTAAGGACTTTACATTCCATATGTGGCAGTCCTTGTGTATCCTTTACAAAAGCCCAAACCAAAACCTGAATATGGTGCTCCAAGAGGAATTGAGGGGCACTAAGATGACTAAGACCAATACGGTGACCTCATTCCTCGTGAGGTTTTCACAGATACATGGTGAGTTGGTAGTTATGGAGGAGGTAGTGGATCCAGTAGAGTTGGTGAGGACAACCTTAAATGGATTCTCCAAACTAGGAGAGTCCTTTGTACGAGGCATTGTAGCTAAAGAACATATTCCTAGTTAGGAGAGGTTATGGGATGACTTTGTACATGAGGAGGTTAGGATTAGCTTAGGATCTACTAGTTGGCAGCGTGGTGGGGATGAAAGTGAGGATATTTCTCTTTCTATAAAGGGCAAGAAGAAGATCAAGAAGGGTCTCAAGGGTGGGGCTAAGCAACAGTAGAAGGGAGGTGAGCAACAGAGGTATATGAGAAAAGTTAAATTCTTTGCTTGTAACAATACATAGCACTATGCTAGACAATGTCCCAACATGAAGAAGAAGAAGGAGGGTGGTACACCAACATTAGGTGAGGAGGATGAGTTCGCCTCTCAGTTTGAGACGGAGATTTCCTTGATTGTCAGTCTATCTATAGTTGAGACACCATCTAGTGTATGGTACATGGACAATGGAGGATTCAATCATATGTTTGGTGTTAGAGAGCCCTTTACTGATCTTATATAGTTAGGGGTCAATTTCGAGATAGTGCTTGGGAATTACACCATAGTCAAGTCGGTTGGTCGCAACACAACTTCCTTTTGAGAGGGAGTTGAGGCCACTCATGGTGTTTAGGGACATCTTATATGTCCCTGGGATGAAGAAGAACCTGATATCAATTTCCACCATTTAGGATAGGGGATTTGAGGTGTCTTTCTGAGGTTATCAGGTCCTCATTCACCCTAAGGGGTCCAATATCACATCATCTAGAGTGATTGGGACTCGTGATGGGAAACTGTACAGACTTATATTTCATCCATTACATGCTTTGGCTAGTAGCAACAATAATAGTCAGTTGTGTGAGTTGTGGCATAGGAGGATGGCTCACTTGCATCATGGAGATCTAAGGGTGTCGAGGGAGATTGTGATAGGATTTCCTTAGTTCAACACTAAGTATTAAGAGGTTTGCATGGGGTGTGCTCTTGGGAAGTACACCAAGAATGAATTTTCGAGCAGTGATTGTAGATCAGTTGGGATACTTGATTTGGTACACTATGATGTGTGTCGGACCATGTCATCAATTTCCTTGGGTGGATGTGAGTAATATGTGACATTCATCGATTACCACTCCAGGAAGACCTGGATCTACTTCTTGAATACCAATAATGAGGTCTTCAAGAGGTTTCAAGAGTTTAAGGATCTTATGGAGAACCAGACATAGAGAAAGATCAAGGTCTTGAGGTCAGACAATGGGGGTGAGTATACCTCCATTGAGTTTGGAGACTTCTGCACCCAAAAGGGTATCAGGAGACAGTTGATTGTTACTTACAAACCCTGACAAAATAGGGTTGTTGAGAGGGAGAATAGGGCTATTGTTGGTGCAATGAGATCTATGTTGCATGATCAAGGGTTACCATTTTTCTTATGGGTTGAGGCTTGCAGTACTCCAATGTATCTACAGAACAAGAGTCTGCGTAGAGATATGGGGAGCAAGACTCTTGAGGAGGCCTTCACTAGGAGGAGGCCAAATGTTAGACACCTTCACATATTTGGGTGTCTGACTTTCTCTCATCTCCCTTATGAGAAGAGGACAAAGTTGGATCCCACAATAGAGAAAGGGATCCTAGTTGGATACAACTAGGTCTCTAAGGCATTTCATATCTACATAAAAAAACTAAGGAGAGTTGTTGTGAGGAGAGATGTTAGATTCGAGGAGAATGGAGCCTTCCAGATATCTTGTGAATTGGGAGACAAAGTTGAGGAGGTCCCACAGATGTAGGATGATACATCATGAGGGACACAACCTTAGGTTTCTAGTACATTGAGTTCAGGGGTAACTGGTCCACCCAGTACAACTACAKGATCACATGTGTATGGTACACAGACCAAAAGTGCACATGCTTCAGGATCTCAAACTTCTATGGTGAGATCTATGGACGAGACTGAGGGGCACGAGGGTATTGCTCCACAGGAGGTTACTATAGGGAAGAAGAAACCGAGATGGTTTCAGAAGACCTTGAAGGAGGCCAAGGAGTATTTTGGGTGAGCCCCATAAGTTGATGAGAGAGAGCAGAGCACTAGAGAGGTTTGGTTCCTACTTGGCCATGGTGACTAGCATCATAGATTCTGAGCCCACTAATTTTGAGCAGGCAACAAAGTAATAGGTTTGGAGAGATGCCATGCAGGAGGAGTATGATTCCATTATGCAGAATGATGTGTGGGAGGTGGTGCCTAGACTAGAGGGGAAGTTAGTGGTGAATTCCAAGTGGTTGTACAATATTAAGTATGCTACATATGGAAACATTGAGAAACATAAGTCTCTATTTGTAGCGAGAGGATTCTCTCAGGTTGAGGGGACTGATTATGATGAGACATTTTCACCATGTTAGCACCATAAGTCACCTCTGGATTGCGGCAGAGGTAAGCCCAATACCCATCAGTTTGTACGTCACAATGGTTAAATTTAAAGGTGGTCTAATGGATGCAGACTCGCGATTATATCGCTCTAAACTCATAAAACGGGGTGGACGTGCATAGGTAGATAAGGTCTCGATCTAACTTCAGTCAGTAAGTTGTAGTGAGGGTGAGTAGGATGAAGAACTTAAGGAGAAAATGTAGAGGTCTGCTATGGACATCTGGTCTTCTAGCAGCCTAAGGAAGAAAATCTCAGAAAACAAGATCTTCTTGGATTCAGAGCTTCAGGAAACTAAAAACGTTATAACAACACTGCAATCAGACATCCATTACAACATAGTGACAACAATCCATGTGAATCCTTCAATCATGGACATTCAATATCAGATGCAAGTTAAGATGAAGGAAGAATGCTGACTTAGATTAAATAAAAAGTCTCAAGTAATCATACATAACCAGAGAACCAAAGGCTTTACTAAAGCTTTACAATCCAAGAGCTTTTCTCTCCCATCAACCCTTTAACAACATATCAAAACCGAGTCTTTATACTCAACGCAACTTGCTCCCTTTAGAAACACACTTTGGACATTGCATTCAACGCTTGGTGTCTACATCTTCTTCTGTCAGGCTGCCCTTGCATTCTTCTGTCAGATGCAAGATTAGATCGGTATGGGCCTCACAAGAAAATCCATGACAGGAAAATTTCAACTGACAGCCTGCCCTACACGGCCAGATTTTCCATGCTTTCTATTTATGTGGTGAAACGAGGTTTCAACCACCTTCTCCATTTTCATTAACTACTTTTATTGGGATCAAGACGAAGCCTAACACCCATGAATGCTCCAGGAAATCTCACAACTCCCTTGAGTCAACTATGGCGCCTTAAAGCCACACAGATCCTTCTTTGTGACCAAGACGAGTGCTTCGATCCTTTGCGTGGATCCATTCCCTTGCCCCACGCGACTGTGGACCGTGACCTAGGGCTTATCCATATGAAATCTCGGGATTTCGCATTTCGGGAGTTTTCACTCCATGCAATTTCATAAATTCTGATGTGCGATCTTGCGAAATAGCCTATCTAGATCGATGATCAACCTCACTTTGAATTTGATGGCCAGGATCATTTCCTTGAGCAACTTTAGTTTCGCATCGCTTAATCAAGCACTTACCTTTGTTTTGGTCCCTCCTTACATATGACCATGGGTCGTGACCGCGAGCCTAGCTCCCAGGCACATCGTGATTTCACGATTCGTGAACTCGTGCTGCCTTCTATGTTCATACATTCGAGTCACGAAATCGTGATGCTCAGATCCTAAGCCACGTGTCCTTCTGAAATGGACGACCAAGATCATATCGCGAGTCCTTAAAATTTTTCCTTTTGGTCGCTCCATCTTGCGAGTCAGTGAAATGTTGATCTTGCGCCACGCGTCCTTCTGGATCAACGGTTATGATGGCTTTGCGATTTTGGACCTCTGACTGGCGCTATACTTCGTGCAACTATATGGTCCCAATCACCCGATGGTCGTCGATCTGATCTTCTCGAAGGATCTTTTCCGTTGAAAGCTGATCTTGTCCGCTCTCTTGGTTTGAGTTGATATCATACTGTTTCAAGTGCTGCGCATGATTCTCACGAATGCAACCTATGTGGTTTACTTGAATGACTGGCTGAGGGCTCGAGAAGACAAAATATTAGTGACAAAGATGAAGTAGGGAATTATCGGCCTAAGGGGGAGAACAGGAAGGCTGAGGACTGATACTTCTAAGGAAATTTGAGAAAGAAAACAGGTCAATCAAAATGATGAGGCAAACAGAAGAAAAACTATAAGCCGAGAATGAAAACCTATGATCGGGTCTATGAAAGGAGGAGAGACAAAAAAAATTATAGACCTGGGTAGAAACCACAATTCACAAGACCTTGACAAGTTTATGTGCTAACATTTGGCTCCACAGGGGATGGCATGCTCCCTGCGAGCTGTCAAGAACAACTAGTTTCAGTGCCTTTGCTTTGGGCTATGGAGTCTCCTACTAAAACAAAATAATGTAAAACAGAGATGGTATTTACAATGGTGGGACGCCGATTTCAGCTTTAAACAAAAAATATATTCAGGAAGTGCTCGTTTACAGGGCCACCAAAGACTTCATTTCCTTCCAAATCCTGCAACCTGCAAGTGTTATTTGGGAATTTCTCAGAGATTTGAAAGGTGTTGATCCAAAGGGGTTCAAATTTTCCATGCTTACCCTTGTCTTGTCTGGGCGCATCCCACTTGAGTCCTAAATATCCCAGCTGGAAATCCTCTTTTCTCGCCTTTCTGTCAAATGGTTGCTTGATCTTCTGTTGACGTTCATGCGCATTGTCTAGAAGCTGCTCCCTAGATTGTTGCACTTCTACCAGTTAATGTATTCTCCTGATCATGTCATCAAGCTCTTCTTGGCAGTCTTGGAAGAACTTTGCTACTGCCAAGGTGAGCTAAGAAGGAAAAACTGCTTCAGTTCCATATACAAGCTGGAAAGGGGAGATACCCAGGGACCTCTTTGTGGTCACCCTGTCAGCCCATAGAGAAAACTTGAGCTTTGAATCCCATGCTTTATTGTTATCTTCTAACAGTATTTTAATGATTTTAATGAGGATTTTGTTAGAAGACTCTGCTAGTCCATTGCCCTGGGGGTAGTATGGGGTAGAATGTATCAATTTGATTTCGAACTGCTCCCAGAATTTGACCAGTGGTTAAGACTTGAATGATGTCACATTATCAGTGATGATATTTTTTAGGCAACCAAACCTTGCTATGATGTCTTCAAGAAAACCAATGATTACTTTGTGAGAAACACTCCTTGTGGGGATAAATTTTATCCATTTGGTGAAGTAATCTGTTGCAGTTAAGATCCAACTATGTTGACCACTTGAGGGAGGATGAATCTCCCCGATAACGTCTAGGCACCACTGTTGAAAGGGACATGAAGCTACTACAAGCTTCAAGGGAAAAGACTTGAGTTTTTGCTTCCCAGAGAATTTTGTAGGCAGTGGTTCTCCAGAAATGATTCCCCCCACACAGGCTGTCATGAAAATCAAATGTAATGTTTTGGGCCTCGTGTGGGTCTAAACATCTCAGAAGAACACCTAGAGGGGATTTCCAATACAAGACTTGGTCAATAAGGCAATATCTAATTGTTTTGAGCTTTAAAGCTCTTGCCTTGCTTTTTCCCATACCATCTAGAGGTCGCATCTCCTTCAGAAAAAATATAATATCTTTGTACCAGGTGCATCCTGCTATTAGAGAGTTGTTCTGAGGACTTTTATCAGATGCTTCGACCTGCTGGTTTCCTGAGAAAGTGTTGATGAAGTTAACCCCCAACGCTTTACAATTAGATTCAGCCAACAACTTGGCTAAACCTTGACCTTTGATCAATTTGGTAGGCTTGATCTCTACATCAAATTCAAGGATTTTGGCAATCCATCGGCTCCTCCTCACATCTATGTCAGGCTGAATGAGAATTTCCTTAACAATAGTTGAAGGGATGTATGCGATGATTTTTTAATGCAGGACATAGACTCTGAAAGCTTTGAGAGATTTAACCAAAGTGTAGGCCTGCTTCTCTATGATGTCGTATTTCACCTCAACTTCTCTCAGTGCCCGACTAAAAAAAGAGATTCGCTGCTCCAAACCGTCAACATTTTTCTGCAACAGAACAACTGCTACAGTGTCAAATGAAGCAAATGAAAAAATGAGGAAATCCTTTGAGTAATCAGGATTGATGAGCACATGTGCTTCAGTCAAGGCTGTTTTTATCTGATCAAAGGAATTTTGAGAGTCGACATTCCATTTTTCTTCGTTTCCTTTCCTCAACATTGTTGTTATAAGCTTCTCCATCTCAACAAAGTTGGAAACAAACCTCCTGAGAAAATTATTTTTTCCCAAGAAAGATTGAACTTCTTTCTTTGATCTTGTGAGTGACAGGGTTTGGATCGCTTCCACCCTACTGGGATCAATTCTTACCCCCTCAGCAGATACTATATGCCCCAGTAATTTTCCCTCCTTCATGGCAAAGAAATATTTCTTAGGGTTTAGGGAAAGACCAAACCTTCTGCATTTTAGAAAGACCTTTCTCAGATGATAGTGGTGCTCTTTATCAAATCTGGAAAATACTGTTATGTCATCCAGAGAAATGACCACAAATTTATATCTTTCTCCAATGAAAGTTATGTCCATGGCTCGCTGAAAGGTTGCTCCTGTGTTCATCAGTCCAAAGGGAATTTTGGCATACATGAATGTGCCCCAAGAAGTGGTGAAGGTTGTCTTTTCTCTGTCTTCAGGTAGGAGAAATATATGATCGTAGCCCGAAAAGCCATCAATCATGGACATCCTGGATGTGCTAGTTACCCTTTCTAATATGTGTTCCATTTTTGGCAAGGGGTAATTGTCTTTCTTTGAGCTCCTGTTCAGGTTTCTGAAATCGACACAGAGTTTGATTTCTCCATTCTTTTTACTTACCTGGACTAGGTTAGCCACCCATTCAGAATATCTTAACGGGACAATAATTTGGGCATCCAACAGCTTTTTTACCTCCCTTTCCATAATAGGCAGCAACATAGGATTTATTTGTCTTAATTTCTGCCTAAATGGTTTGGCCTCCTCTTTCAGTGGAATCTTATGCTCAATAATCTTGATGTCATATGTTTTGAGGTCTTCATAGGTCCAGGCAAACACATCAACAAATTCCTTTAATAACTCATCATACTCGGCCCTCTACTCCCTCGACAAGCCGCTTGAAAACTTGACAAACTTTGGATCCTCCTCTGTACAATTGTTGCACTCAGCTACATATGCATCCTCAGTTGGGCCTTTAGGCTTTACTGCCACGTCGTTCCCATCGAACAATCTTTCCAGAGGAACTAGTCCCCTTGGAATGTGATTTCTAGGCAGCTGAACAATATGGTGATTAACAATTTTATTCAAAAATACTTTAGGGGGAGGGTCACCCTCGAAATCATGATCCTCATCAATGTGTAATGCAGTGAACTCATCAACCGACTCAAGAAATCTTATGATTTCAAGATCATCCTCAAACACCTTCCAATGCTTGATATTATTAGGTATAGAGGGCCTACCTCTAATCTGAACATCATACCTGAGCTTAGGTGGCAGTGGGATCCTGAACTGGCTTGTTGAGACAGCCAGAGAATTGGTCATGAGATTTTCTTCACTGGGAACAAATGAAATGTTGAAAGCCAAGAAAAAGTTGTCAACCAGATCCCACACTTCATTTCTATAACTTCTGAGCCGAGGGTGTTTGGCCTGATAAGCATTTATGATCTGTTGGACAATCAACTCAACATCCCCAAACACTGTTATCTTCTCAATTCCCATATCCTTTGCAGCCCTTAAGCCCTGAACAAGAGCTTCATACTCTGCCACATTATTGGTAATTTCAAATCCCAATTTGTATGACATAGATATGGTTTCCTGAATAGGGGAAACAAAGACTACTCCAGCACCAACACCTTCTCTAGAAGAGGCTCCGTCAAAAAACATTTTCCACACAGAGGTAATCAGAGGAGGGTCTTCACAGAGAGTAATGGGATTTATGATCTAAAGGGGAGTTTCAGGGGCATCGGTGAGTTGTAACAAGCTGGATCCAAAATTAGTATCAAGGGAAAAAATAGGGTGATTGGTGAGATCTGCTTCATCACTAATAATGTAAGCCAACTGAGCTTCTCTGTACAATATTCTATGCTCCCCTCCAAACATTGGAATGGTAGCATATGTGAGGTCCATTTGTAACGTTCCCCCAAGTATTTAAATCCAAGATATTGACAAGAGCATACCACCACGATATCCATGACCACACTCTTTAGGGGTAGCTGAAACAAGGTCACGACCAGATCTTTGATGACTCTAAGACATTTCACTCTCCTTGAATCAAATGAATATAAATCATGATAGGCTTTTGTGATTTCTAATCCGAGTTCTTCCATGACAGTTTTGGGCATAAGATTGTGAGATGCCCCAGAGTCCATTAGACATTTATGCAACACCTTATCATGTATGTTCAATGATGTGTAGAAAGGAGGGGATGAATCATCTCTATCTTCTACCATAGGACCTAAGATGACTGTTGACTTTTCATCTTGGATATTCACTGAGTCTGTGGAATGGCAGGATGGCTCGGAATGCAACAACTTAGAGAGGGACCTTTTGAAGTCTTCGTGCTTGACTAGCTCTGAAAAGGGTACATGTATTCTGATTTTTTGAATTTCGTGCTCAAAGCTAAAGGAGGAAGGGGGCTTCAGAATTTCTCTCACCTCTGGGAAAATATCTTTGGCTATTGGTGGGGGTTTTCTGAGCTTTCTTATATTTGATGTTGTTTGTTACGTCTTTAGTAGGCTTCTCTGCTCTGGGAGCTGGATCAGGAATGTCTGCCTTCCCTTCTTTCTTCTTAGACCTGAGGTTGTATTTACTTGGGATATTATTGTCCTTTTCCGCTTTACTCAGCTCATTTATTTGACTGTTCATGAAGGATTCCTTATATGCAGATTGAGTTAAATGATGAAATGGGGAGGTGTCTCCAATACAATGGATTTCAGGATCAAGCTCAATATCTTCTTCCTCCCTCTCCTCATCAGTAACAAGGTTTTTTTGGAGAGGGGTTTGAATTTTCCGATCATTTCTATCTCTGTCCCTCTATTCCCTTGGCATAATCTGAGTAGCATTGTTATTCGGCCTCCTGAAGTTGCCTCTATTGTTAATATTTTGAGGATTTTTGTATGTCTGTTTCCCCTCTACTTCCAATCTTTCCATTCTAGTTGAAAGTGATTTTAGTAACTTGGTTACTTCATCCATTTGAGGGGGGGAAACAAAGGAATCAGAAGTGGAGGCTTAAGCTCTTTTCCTTGGTATGTCTCTATCAGCCTTATTCCTGAGTCGATTAGCGACCAATACATTAGACTCCACTTCCAGGGCTGCATTTTGCATGTGAGCTAAGGAAGTATCTCTTCTCTCTCTGAGCAAGAGGCATAAATCGAAGTCAAAAGCACTAGCATAATTGATTTTGGAAGAGGCTTCTGTAAGCTTTATCTCAACAGGGATTTTATTGTATATTTTATTGAATCTTTTGGAGAAGTCAGGGACAGATTCTCCCTCTTTTCTCTTTAGTGACCTGAACTCTGTAATAAAATACATGAAATCTTTTTTATCGCCCCATTGCCTCAAGAAAACATCATCTATAGCCTCAATCCTAGCAATAGATCTAGGGGTCAATCCCCTAAACCATTTCCTAACCTCACCATCAAGGCTCTGGATAAAGACTCTCATCCAGACATCTTCACTTTCAATGTTCAGATTGTCTGCATAACTGTAGAAGGCAACAAGGTGTTCTTCAATAGTTATGTCTTCTTCTCTGGTGAATTTAGGCATATACTTTAGATAATCTCCAGCAGGGAGAGCATTCATTGGTTGAGGTAGGACTAGAGGGGCATATCTTGTAGCTGCTATGGAATCCATTCTGTTTCTAGGAGGGTTGTCACCTGCCATAGGTATGATAGGCAGAGGAGAACTAGAAGGGGAAGGGGTTCGAACAGGGGAGACTGGAACTGAGTTTTCGAGAGGAAAAGGAAACAACAAAGGATTTGGAGAAAAGGATAAAGGGCTTGAGGGAGCAAAGGTTTCCCTTTCTGTAAAACCAGTAACTCTAACAGGAGGAGGGGTGCTAAAGCCCGGGGTGGGAAAATCTTCTGTGGTCCTGGGTCTAGACCAAGGCACAACTTCAGAGGAGTGACAAGGTTTTCTCCCTCCAATCTCAGACCAAGAGGGGAAAACTCAACAGGAACACGCCCAAAATTTAAAATTCGGGAAACTCCAACAAATGGTATGATAGGAAAATGAGAAGAAAATATCATAGTTTTTAAAGAAGGACAGTAAAAATCATAAAAAATACCTGATTCATCAGTAGAAGTACTTTCTACAAGGGCCTTCCCCTTTCTGACAATTTTTTCTAGGTCAGCTTCAGGTGTAGCTAGAGGCAACTGCAGAGTGGACCTCGTGTGTCTGCCTCTAGAAAACACAATTGAAATAGTGGAGTCACTAGTGGATTCACATCGATGGAATCACCATAGCAGAGTCGCCAGGTGCACAGTTTCAATATTTGATGTAGTATGTTCTGATGCACCTGCAAAACTAGTAAGCTTTGTCTTTCAATCCTAGGGAAAATCTTTAATTTCGTCCCCGACAACGATGCCATAAATGTTAGCACCAGAAGTCACCCCTGGATTGCGACAGAGGTAAGCCCAGTACCCATCAATTTGTATGTCACAATGGTTAAATTTAAAGGTGGTCTAATAGACACAAACTCAGGATTATATCGCTCCAAACTCATAAAACTAGGCGGGCATGCATAGGTAGATGAGGTCTCGACCTAACTTCAGTCAGTAAGTTGTAGTAAGGGTGAGTAGGATGAAGAACTTAAGGGGAAAATGTAGAGGTCTGCTATGGACATCTGGTCTTCCAGCAGCCTAACGAACAAAAGCTCAGAAAACAAGATCTTCTTGGATTCGCAGCTTCAGGAAACTGAAAACCCTATAACAACACTGCAATCAGAAATCCATTACAACACAGTGACAAAAATCCATGTGAATCCTTCAATCATGGACATTCAGTATTAGACGCAAGATAACATGGAGGAAGAAATCTAACTTAGATTAAACAAGAAGTATCATGTAACCATACATAACCAGAGAACCAGAGGCTTTACTAAAGGTTTACAATCCAAGAGCTTTGCTCTCCCATCGACCCTTTAACAACATATCAAAATTGAGTCTTTATACTCAATGAAACTTGCTCCCTTCAAAAGCACACTCTAGACATTACATTCATTGCTTGACATCTGCATATTCTTCTGTCAGGCTACACTTGCATTCTTCTGTCAAACGCAAGATCAGATCGGTATGGGCTTCACAAGAAAATCCATGACAGGGAACTTTTAGCTGACAGTATGCCCTACACGACCAAATTTTCCATGCTTTCTATTTATTTGGTGAAATGAGGTTTCAACCACCTTCTCCATTTTCATTAACTGATTTTATTGGGATCAGGATGAAGCCTGACACCCTTGATTGCTCCAGGCGAGCTCACACTTCCTTGAGTCAACTCTGGCACCTTGAAGCCACGTAGATCCTTCTCTGTGACCAAGACAGGTTCTTTGATCCTTTGCGCGACTACATTCCCTTGCCCCACGTGACTACGGGCCCTGACTTGGGGCCTATCGATATGAAATCCCAGGATTTTGTATTTCGGGAGTTTTTACTCCATGCAATTTCAGAAATCCCGATGCACGATCTTGTGAAATAGCCTATCCAGATCGACGATCAGCCTCGCTTTGAATTTAACGGTCGGGATCATTTCCTCGAACAACTTTAGTCACCCGTCGCTCAATCAGGCACTTACCTTTCTTTTGGCCCCTCCTTACATACGAACTTGGGTCGTGACAACGAGCCTAGCTCCCAGGCGCGTCACAATTTTGCGATTCACGAACTCGTGATACGTTCTATGTTCATACCTCTGAGTCGCGAAATCTTGACGCTTGGATCCTACGCGACGTGTCCTTCTAAAATGGACAGCCCATATCATATCGCGACTTCGATTCTCGCGAGACCTTAAGATTCTGCCTTTTGACCACTCCATCCTGCGAGTTAGCGAAATGTTGATCCTATGCCACGCGTCTTTCCGGATGAACGATTATGATGGCTTTGCGATTTCAGGCATCTGAATAGCACTATAATTCGTGCAACTACATGGTCCTGATCACCCGATGTACGTCGATATGATCTTCTGGAAGGATCTCTTTCATTGAAAGCTGATCTCACCCGCTCGCTTGGTTTGAGATGATATCAGACTGTTTCAAGTGCTGCGCCTGATTCTCATGAATGTGACCTGTGTGGTTTACTTGAATAACTGGTTGAGGGCTCGGGAAGACAAAATATCAGTGATAAAGATGAAGTAGGGAATGATCGACCTAAGGGGGAGAACATGAAGGTTGAGGACTGATACTTCTCAGGCGATCCGACAAGGAAAACAGGTCAATCAAACAGATGAAGGCAAACAGAAGAAAAACTATAAGCCGAGAATAAAAACCTACGATCAGGTCTGTAAAAGAAGGAGAGACAAACAAAATTATAGACCTGGGTAGAAACCACAACTCACAAGAACTTGACAAGTTTTTGTGCTAACACACCAGTTGTGAGATATACTTCCATCACAAGTATTATGGCCATTGCAACATAGATGGGTTGGAAGATCCAATAGATGGATGTGCAGACAACATTTCTAAATGGCCTTATAGAGGAGGAGGCATACATTGAGAAACCATAAGGGTTCGAGGTGTTTGGGAGAGAGTCCCACATGTGTATTTTGAAAAAAACACTGTATGTTCTGAAGCAAGCTCCATGAGCTTTGTGTTCTTAGATTGATTCTTACTTGTTGCAGATGAGATCTGAGAAGAGTGAGGTGGATTTGAATCTATATTACAATGTTTTTGGAGAGGAGACTCTCATTTTTATTCAATATGTTGATGACTTGTTTATCACAGGAGGGTAGGATCTCATAGTTGATTGCAAGAGAGATCTTGCTTCAAAATTTGAGATGAAGGACATAGGACTGATGCATTATTTCTTTGGGATGGAGGTTTGGTAGTACGATGGGCACATCTTTCTAGGACAAGGGAAGTATGCAACAAATATTCTAAGCAGATTTTAGATGGAGGATTGTAGACCCATGTAGACACCTATGGTCACCAACTAGAGGAATCTTAGTGCTTCTAAATTCGATTTGGTGGATGCCACAAGATATCGTTAGTTGATTGGTTCATTGATGTACTTGGTCAACACTAGACCAAATATTTGTTTTTTTGTGAACAGTCTCAGTCAGTATATGGTGGAGTCTAGGAGAGTGCACTAGATAGAAGCAAAACATGTTTTGAGGTACATAACAGGGTTAGTGGAGTATGGTTTGGACTACGTTAGAGGTAATGGGGTCAGGTTGATTGGTTATATAGACTCAG
>ML781740.1:1357031-1416428 GCA_009831015.1 Picea engelmannii | reverse complement strand
TGACATGTGGGCCCTTGGCATCCAACCTGTGGGCTTCAATCCCCATGGAATCTCAATCTAGGCCTGTTCCTCCAAAACTGTCCACCAACAAGGTCCTGCAAAACAAATAGGCATGCCCTCCAAGGATCTAAACCCAAAATATCATGGCAAGTGAAAACCACATCTAATAAAAAAGGCACCTAAACATGTGCATAAAAAATACCTCATCAAATTAAACAAATTCTCCTAAACCTTATACAATTGACCAAGTTTAGGTATGGGAGGGGTGCCATAAAGTTCTTATTGGATAGACCAGAACCCTCGAGGACGGGATTCTCCCAAGGATTCCCCTTCAAGGTCATGTAGTGGATGATGAGGTGGATAGGGTTTTAGACTTCATAGGTCAATGAGTTTCATGACATACAAGGGCTCGAATTATCTCATTTATGGGTGCCTTTGTAGGGGGTGTGTTGCACCTTCTTCCCCAATGTAACCTTTTTTCAAGCCCATTTATTGCCATTTGTTAATTAATCAATGATCCAAACACGTGTGCAATCCCAATAGTGAATCGATTAGCTTGGGGGGCAGTAAAATAGTGTCACTTGAAAGAAGAGGTCCACAAAGTGCCATAGGGGTAACCATGTAAAGCGTTTTAACGCACTTGTGTTAGTCTTATATTCAAGAAGGATGTTTATTATGTGTTGGATATTGTGTAGGTATTAAATTGTTTTAAGAGAAGCAACTCATCATTCTCGAGACCTGTCTAGGTGAGCATCGAGAAGGTTTATATTTTAGGCTCTTATCTTTTTCCAGCAACCATCCCCATGGGCCTTCATCCCGTTCTTCCCATGAAATTAGGTACAGGCCCTTCTTGGGTCACTAAAGTTAAAGGGACTAGAAGAGGGCAATATGATGGGAGTTAATCAACATAAAGTGGTAAGTATGGTCAGAATTGGTAAGATAACCTCTCAAGGGATCCCTAGTTGCAACCCTTCCCAAAAAGTTGGCCACTTACTAGGAAGTCTACGACACTCACCAAGGTGAAACAAGGTCAAAAGAATAATGTCCAAGCAAGCGTTCTATAATCAAAAGAAAATCAAATACAACATGTTTAAATGCCTCAAATATTAGGGTTATTACTTGCCACAATACCTGACTTGTACCGCATGGAGCAAGACCCATGTGTCGTCTAGAAGCTAGCTAGTGTGGCGGATGTGCCGAAAATGGATCCAAATTATGGTGATAGAGCGAGCTTCCATATGTGAAAGTGAAAACTACTAGTGATGTGGTCTCTCAACACTCCATATTTGCAACCTAAGGGCCTCGAGACATGATCTCCTTAGTTATCCCACAAAATGGGGATAACAGGACCACCTGGAGGTCTCATGCCCGCAAGAGTCAAGCATCGTGGTTAGTGCTGCAACTAGAGGTTGAATAAGGTAGTCAACGATGCAAATAGTTCTCCCTTTCTTATATTTAATGTTGAGGTGAAACTGTTGGAAGTATGTGGACCACTTTTAATGGCGATCGTTCTGTAATTTGCCTTGTGTCTGCATGAACTGCATAGGCTTGTGATATGTATGGATGATTGTGCCCTTTCCTAGAATATAATGTGTAATATCCCTAAGGCCAAAACCAATTGTAAATGTAAATACAAATGTACTTAATATGGTGAGTTGTTTTGATATAATTTTGGATGCACCTTTCATGGCATAATGCGCGCATGTACCGCGCAGTAAAATGAGGAAGTGTGCACATTCCAGGATACCGCACGCAACATCTTAAATGCGCGCGATGTTGAGGACAGATAACGTTTATGTATAAGATTTTTTTTATAGGCTGGTGAGACAGTTATTATAAGCTGGGATGCTTATGTTTTGATTAGGCCAGAGAGCCTAGATGTTAAATGGTCAGTGTGCCTATATTTGTAGATGTTTCATATTAAATATAAAATACATCGCTGTGCGTAGACCGACCACGATTAAAAAGATTGGGGACTAAACTCCACTAGTTAGGGAAAGGGAGGGGATAAGTTAAGGAAAGACGCTAAGCTAGGCAAGTGTGAGCCAGAAAGGAATATTATATTAATATTTCTTAAATCATAAAGTATGGATAATTATTTTATCCTAAGTTCCAAAGTTGCGGACACGTGGGCCGAAGTAGCTCCCAACATGACAAGTGTCAAGTTGGAAGCATGCATGCATATTGTTGTCACTTAGCTCATTTTCACACTTTCCCCATCATTCAGACCATCATATTTTCCATGATTCCTTCCCTCATTCAACCATGATTCCATGACCATTTTTCACTCACACAGTCAGTTATCCTCTATACTTTTTGTCACTATACAGAGCTTGTATCCATGGCCACAAAGGTTGGTGTAGCGGGTTAGCTGGGACGTTGGACTGAAGAAGCGGGTTGTTAGGCCCGTGGGATACATAAGAAGCGGGTTGTCAGGCCCGTGGGATATTGAAGAGGCGGGTTGTCAGGCCCATGAGCAAATCTCCGGGTGAGAGAATTGTTGGGAATTGACTTACTAAAGGTGTTGAACTGCAGCTACAGGGCTCTGAGACTTCCTGTCTGGCCTGTTGCTGAAGCCCTGGAAGGGAAGTGGGGCATTCGAGGGACTGTTGACCAGAGAAGGGGCACACTTCCTTGGGTGGGATAGGCATGTGGGGAATGAGGGACTGTAGGCTGTTAGTTGAGTGAGCACCCGAGACAGAGTCTTTCCTGTTGTCCATGAGCCTTTAGCCCGGTTAGGAATCCCTTTGCCCGGGTGGAGTTTAGTCCTAGCTTGGGGGTGACTCAATGTTGAGAGTGATGAACAATGTGGTCTAATTCTGGGAGGTTCGTGGACGGTCTGCACACAATTGGTGACATTATTACCAAGATAAGTGCCTTTTGGGTGATAAAATTACATGCTACATTATTATTTACGTGTTCAATTTTATGGGTTTATCTTATGCATGGTTATGACTATCTGTATATTTGTGGGTATTTCTTGTATATTCTACATGTGTATGTTTACGGTGATTTCAATGTGAATCGGTGTATTTATAGATATATTTGTATGCCTACGCTTTACATATAATGCTTCCGCAAGAGTTCTGTGTGTGGATATGTTTAAATCACATGTAGATAGAAATTTATGTGACATAGCTCAGTTTGGATGCTGAGTATGTTACAATGTGTCCCGCATAGAGAACGTATGTTTTCTCTAGCGTAGCGTGGCCCAACATGGATGGTCGGGGATGTTACAGAACGATTTTAGAGCTAAATAAAGCGTCTGAGCGGTGGCATTTCCCAACCCGTGGGTGGCTGGGGATGTTACATAATGCTTCCATTGGCGACACACTTGTACAATGGAATACATCTCTTCTCCATAGGTGGGATACTTATGGACAATATCCAAGAGTGTCTCACTATGATAGTCCACTGGATGACTGTGCTAAGTGAGAACGACATCGATAATGTAGTTTGAAGCATCTGTCTCAATATCAAAAGGTTATTGCAGATCGGGGAAGGTGAGCACCGGGGCTGAGCATAAATCATGTTTCATATCATCATATGCTTTCTGTTGTGACCTGGCCCACACAAATTTGGTGTTGCAACCACCCTTGGTCACTTATATGATGGACCATGCAAAATGAGACAACCCCAACACAAATATGTGATATAAGTTGGCAAGGCCTACGAAGCTCCACAACTTGGTTAGTGTTGTCAGGGCTACGCAGTCACGGATGCCTTGGATCTTGGTTGGATCCACATTCACACCATGTGCATCTACAGTGTATTTGAGGTATTGGTCCAAGTTCATGTTGAAGGAGCATTTCTCTAAGTTAGCACATATCTTGTGTTGCCGCAGAGTGTGGACGTCCTACTAAATGTGGTGCAAGTGTTATCGTCCAACTCTCGTTGAAGATGAGGATGTCATCCAAATATACAAACATAAAGGAATTAGTGAAAAGTTTTAAGAAGTTTTCTATCAACCCCATGAAAGTTGTTGGTGTAGATTTTAAGCTTGTACAATATTTTACTGCAGATAGATTTTCAATAAAAGAACAAAAAATATACAATGGAAAATACACACATTACACAGAGATTTTTCCCATGGAACCCAAACTGGGAAAACCAACATATTCTATATTCATTCATAGTGATACATTGTTTACAATACAATATACACATAGGAGCCAGCGACATCCAAAACCTTAACCCAATGACCTAGATTAGTCAACAACCCTAATTCCTTAATCGAAAATAGAAAACCATCGACAAAAACCATGTGCCAAAAAACTGCCCAACAATGGACACCAAAATTGAGGCGACGAAAAATGAGGAAGAAAACATAACACATACCCAACATTCTCCCACTTGTTGTTTTCTTTTCATATAGGGGCTTACAAGGTTACATAGTCAACAATCCAGGGAAACAATGCCCATGGATCCTCTACACCAAGATAACTTTTCAGTGCTCACATATTTTGTTACTGAATCCGCAACATTCTTCAAAGTGTCCACCTTCGTCAACAACACTTTCTTTTCTTCAACCATGTCTCTCACAAAGTGATATTGACTATCAATATGCTTTGTCTTTGAATGATAAGCTGGGTTCTTTTCCAGAAAAATTGCACTCTGACTATGAAAATGTATCCTTACAACTTGTTGTACCAACCCAATACCTAAACACAATCTTTGTAACCATATTGCTTCCTTACTTGCATGAGTGGTTGCCATGTATTCAACTTCTGTAGTTGAAAGTGCCATTACATCTCGTCTTTTTCTCATCCAACTGATTGCTCCTCCAAACAGATTAAAAACATACCCACTTGTAGATCTCCTATGATCTAGATCTATAGTCCAGTCTGCATCCACAAAGCCATGTATGTCCAATACTCTGTCCAAACCCAGTTTTCCATGGTAGCACAATCCATAGCTGGCAGTGGCACACAAATACCTAAAAACCCTTTTTACTGTTGTCCAATGCTCCTTCCCTGGTTTTGACATATACCTGCTCAAAACTCCCACTGCATGTGTAATGTCTGGTCTAGTACATACCATTGCATGCATCAAACTACCAACTACACTCGCATATGGAACACGAGACATGTCCTCATGCTCTTCCCGTGTCTTGGGACGCTAATCCACATATAACTTTACACCAACAAGAATAGGGACCTTGACTGGTTTACATTCCTGCATATTAAACCTCTGAAATATTGTCTCGACATGTTTTCTTTGATTTAACTAGAGTTTCCTCTTTTTCCATTCTCCTTTAATTTCCATGCCCAAAATGAAATTTGAAGCACCGAGATGCTTCATGTCAAATTTACAACCTAGAGGACAACTGAGTTTTCAAATCCTGGATAATCTCCTTGTTATTTCCTATCAACAACATGTCATCCACATACAAGACCAAATAAATCAAATGATCACTAATTAATTTAAAATACACACAATGATCCTCTTTGCTTCTTGTGAAGCCAAGTCCCAACATATAAGTATCAAATTTTTGATACCACATCCTTGGTGATTGTTTTAAACCATACAGAGACTTTTTCATCTTGCATACCAGCTCCTTCTTTCCCTTCACAACAAAGCATTCTGGTTGCTTCATATAGATTTCTTCTTCCAGATCCCCATGTAGGAATTTTGTCTTCACATCCATCTGTTCTACTTCAAAATCAGATGCAGTAGCAACAGATAACATAAATATTATAGAATTAACTTGGCAACAAGAGAAAAAATCTCACCAAAATCAATTCCTTCAACCTGGGAATAACCCTTTGCTACTAATCGAGCTTTGTATTTCTCCACTTTGCCTTCTCCATTCAGTTTATTTTTAAATACCCATTTGCTGCCTATGGGCTTTCGTCCAGTCGGTAAATCCACTAGATCCCAACCCTCATTCTTATCCAAGGCTGCCATTTATTCATCCATGGCCTTTTTCCAGAGAATTCCATCTTCTGAACCCACTGCCTCCCTTACAGTTCTAGGATCATCATCAGTAATAGACAAAGAAAAATTTAAACGGAAATCAAATGGAGTATAACTTTTCGGTAGCCTTCTTTCTTGAACCGATCTCCTCAATACTAGAGTATGAGGATCTTCTTCTTTTGATTCCTATTCTTCTGTAGAGTCTAATTCATCATCCTTTAAATCAAACTCTATTTTCTCTAGTTCTTCCTTACTTGGTAGGACTTCATGTTTAACAAGATCCTTCATTTCTCTAAATACCACATCTCGACTATACACAACCTTCTTAGTTTCTGGGTTCCAAAGATTATAACCTTTGAGACCATATTTATACCCAATAAAGATACACTTTTCAACCTTCTTATCTAACTTACTCTTGTTTTCCTTTGGAACATGAACATAGGCCTCACAACCAAATACCTTGAGATGTGTAAGAGAAGGTTTCTTACCAATCCATACCTCTTGTGGAGTTTTTTCATCTAGCACTGATGAGTGTGATCTGTTGACTAGGTAACATGCAATACTCACTGCCTCTGCCCAGAATTATTGCCCTAACTCGGCACCACTGAGCATGCACCTTGCTTTTTCCATGAACGTCTTGTTCATCCTTTCTGCAACTCTATTCTGCTCAGGTGCATATGGACTAGTATTCTACCTTTCTATACTGCACTTCTTACAGAATTTTTCAAATTCGTTCCCGTAGAACTCTCCACCATGATATGTCCTCAACACCTTAATTCTTTTCTCTGTTTTGATTCTCAACAAGAGCCTTAAACTCTTTAAACCTGTCAAAGACGTCAAATTTCTTCCCGAGGAAATATATCCAAGTATTCCTCAAGAAGTCATCTATAAATGAGACATAGTACACATATTTTCCCAACGATGGAGCCGACACAGGACCAAACTCATCACCGTGATCTAGTTGTAAAATTCCTTCTGCCCTGATTGCACAAGAGGGGAATCTTACCTGATTCTCCTTCCCATATGCACAATGTTCATAGAAATCAAAATCTAGTGAGAATCTAGCCATACCTTCAACCATACCTTTACCGTGTAGTAGTCGAAGACCCTTCTCTCTGATATGCCCCAGTCTTTGATGCCACAACATAACCTTTTCTCCAAAGACTATAGGGGTTCTTTCTTCTTCAACTTCAATATCATAAACAATGGAACTATTACACCCATCACTAATAGTGATTCCTTGCAGCTTATACAAAGTTCCAAACTGAAGTCCCTTTAACAACACCATTGCTCCTCGAACCATCCTGCAAGTTTCCTTTTCAAATATTGTTGTTACCCCTACATTGTCCATTTTTCTTACATAAATCAATTTTTTGGCCAAACCTGGGATGTGCAGAATACTAGTTAGTATTCTAATCCTTCCATCTATGAACCCGAAATTGACTTTTTCTCGTCCTGTGATTCTGGTTGTCGAGTCATCACTTAGGAAAACATTACCTCCATCATACCTTTCATATTCATAGAACCACTCCCTATGGGGAGTTATTTGAAACGATGCACCTTTAATCGATCAGATTCTCAATGAGTGTGTGGGAAGCGGAGTATTTTCTTTTATGGACGGATTTTCAAATGACTCCCTACTGGGAGTGGTTGTATGAATATGAAAGGTATGATGGAGGTAATGTTTTCCTAGGTGATGACTCGACAACCAGAATCACAGGACGAGAAAAAGTCAATTTCAGGTTCATAGATGGAAGGATTAGAATACTACCTGGTGTTCTGCAAATCCCAGGTTTGGCCAAAAATTTGAATTATGTAAGAAAAATGGACAATGTAGGGGTAACAACAATATTTGAAAAGGAAACTTACAGGATGGTTCGAGGAACAATGGTGTTGTTTAAGGGACTTTGGTTTGGAACTCTGTATAAGATGCAAGGAATCACTATTAGTGATGGGTGTAATAGTTCCATTGTTCCCGATATTGAAGTTGAATAAGAAAGAACCCCTATAGTCTCTGGAGAAAAGGTTATGTTGTGGCATCAAAGACTGGGGCATATCAGAAAGAAGGGTCTTCGACTACTACACGGTAAAGGTATGGTTGAAGGTATGGCTAGATTCTCTCTTGATTTTGATTTCTATGAACATTGTGCATATGGGAAGGAGAATCAGGTAAGATTCCCCTTTGGTGCAATCAGGGCAGAAGGAATTTTACAACTAGATCACAGTGATGAGTTTGGTCCTGTGTCGGTTCCATCGTTGGGAAAATATGTGTACTATGTCTCATTTATAGATGACTTCTTGAGGAATACTTGGATATATTTCCCCAGGAAGAAATTTGACGTCTTTGATAGGTTTAAAGAGTTTAAGGCTCTTGTTGAGAATCAAAACAGAGAAAAGAATTAAGGTGTTGAGGACATATCATGGTGGAGAGTTCTACGGGAATGAATTTGAATAATTCTGTAAGAAGTGCAGTATAGAAAGGTAGAATACTACTCCATATGCACCTCGGCAGAATGGAGTTGTAGAAAGGATGAACAAGACGTTCATGGAAAAATCAAGGTGCATGCTCAGTGGTGCCGAGTTAGGGCTATAATTCTGGGCAGAGGCAATGGGTATTGCATGTTACCTGGTCAACAGATCACACTCATCAGTGCTGGATGAAAAAACTCCTCAAGAGGTATGGATTGGTAAGAAACCTTCTCTTACACATCTCAAGGTATTTGGTTGTGAGGCCTATGTTCATGTTCCAAAGGAAAACAAGAGTAAGTTAGATAAGAAGGTTGAAAAGTGTATCTTTATTGGGTATAAAGATGGTCTCAAAGGTTATAAGCTTTGGAACCCAGAAACTAAGAAGGTTGTGTATAGTCGAGATGTGGTATTTAGAGAAATGACGGATCTTGTTAAACATGAAGTCTTACCAAGTAAGGAAGAACCAGAGAAAATAGAGTTTGATTTAAAGGATGATGAATCAGATTCTACAGAAGAATAGGAATCAAAAGAGGAAGATCCTCATACTCTAGTATTGAGGAGATTAGTTCGAGAAAGAAGGCTATCAGAAAGTTATACTCCATCTGATTTCTGTTTAAATTTTTCTTTGTCTATTACTGATGATGAGCCTAGAACTATAAGGGGGGCAGTGGGTTCAGAGGATGGAATTCTCTGGAAAAAGGCCATGGATGAATAAATGGCAGCCTTGGATAAGAATGAGGGTTGGGATCTAGTGGATTTACCGACTGGAAGAAATCCCATTGGAAACATATGGGTATTTAAAAAGAAACTGAATGGAGAAGGCAAAGTGGAGAAATACAAAGCTCGGTTAGTAACAAAAGGTTATTCCCAGGTTGAAGGAATTGATTTTGGTGAGATTTTTTCTCTTGTTTCCAAGTTAATTCTATAATATTTATGTTATCTGTTGCTACTGCATTTGATTTTGAAGTAGAACAGATGGATGTGAAGACAACATTCCTACATGGGGATCTGGAAGAAGAAATCTATATGAAGCAACCAGAAGGCTTTGTTGTGAAGGGAAAGAAGGAGTTGGTATGCAAGATGAAAAAGTCTTTGTATGGTTTAAAACAATCACCAAGGATGTGGTATAAAAAATTTGATACTTTTATGTTGGGACTTGGCTTCACAAGAAGCAAAGAGGATCATTGTGTGTATTTTAAATTAATTAGTGATCATTTGATTTATTTGGTCTTGTATGTGCATGGCATGTTGTTGATAGGAAATAACAAGGAGATTATCCAGGATGTGAAAACTCAGTTTTCCTCTAGGCTCTAAATTTGACATGAAGCATCTCGGTGCTTCAAATTTCATTTTGGGCATGGAAATTAAAAGAGATATGAAAAAGAGGAAACTCTAGTTAAATCAGAGAAAACATGTCAAGACAATATTGTAGAGGTTTAATATGCAGGAATGTAAGCCGATAAAGGTCCCTATTCTTGTTGTTGTAAAGTTATATGTGGATTAGTGTCAAAAGACATGGGAAGAGCAGGAGGACATGTCTCGTGTTCCATATGCGAGTGTATTTGGTAGTTTGATGCATGAAATGGTATGTACTAGACCGAACCTTACACATGCAGTGTGAGTTTTGAGTAGGTATATGTCAAAACCAGGGAAGGAGCATTGGACAACAGTAAAAAGGGTTTTTAGGTATTTGTGTGCCACTGCTAGCTATGGATTGTGCTACCAAGGAAAACTGGGTTTGGACATACATGGCTTTGTGGATGCATACTGGACTATAGATCTAGATCGTAGGAGATCTACAAGTGGGTATGTGTTTAATCTGTTTGGAGGAGAAAAAGACGAGATGTAATGGCACTTTCAACTATAAAAGTTGAATACATGGCAACCACTCATGCAAGTAAGGAAACAATATGGTTACAAAGATTGTGTTTAGTTATTGGGTTGGTAGAACAAGTTGTAAGGATACATTTTGACATTCAGAGTGCAATTTTTCTGGAAAAGAACCCAACTTATCATTCAAAGACAAAGCATATTGATATTCGATATCACTTTGTGAGAGACATGGTTGAAGAAAAGAAAGTGTTGTTGACGAAGGTCGACACTTTGAAGAATGTTGCAGATTCATTACCAAAATCTGTGAGCACTGAAAAGTTCTCTTGGTGTAGAGGATCCATGGGCATTGTTTCCTTGGATTGTTGACTATGTAACCTTGTAACCCCCTATATGCAAAGAAAACAACAAGTGGGAGAATGTTGGGTATGTGTTATGTTTTTTTCCTCGTTTTTCGTCGCCTCAATTTTGGTGTCCATTGTTGGGCAGTTTTTCGGCCCATGGTTTTTGCCGATGGTTTTCTATTTTCGATTAAGGAATTAGGGTTGTTGACTAATCTAGGTCATTGGGTTAAGGTTTTGGATGTCGCTGGCTCCTATGTGTATATTGTATTGTAAACAATGTATCACTATGAATGAATATAGAATATTTTGATTTTCCCAGTTTGTGTTCCAGGGGAAAAATCTCCGTGTAATGTGTGTATTTTCCATTGTATATTTTTTGTTATTTTATTGAAAATCTATTTGTAGTAAAATATTGTACAAGCTTAAAATCTACACCAACAAATTTCATGGGGTTGATGGACAACTTCTTAAAACCTTTCACCAATTCATTTATGTTTGTATATTTGGATGACATCCTTGTCTTCAACGAGAGTTGGAGGATAACACTTGCACCACATTTAGTAGGTCCTCCACACTCTGTGACAACACAAGATATGTGCTAACTTAGAGAAATGCTCCTTCAACATGAACTTGGACCAATACCTCAAAGACATTGTAGATGCACATGGTGTGAATGTGGATCCAACCAAGATCCAAGTCATCCGTGACTGCCTAGCCCTGACAACACTAACCAAGTTGTGGAGCTTCGTAGGCCTTGCCAATTTATATCACACATGTGTGTTGGGGTTCTCTCATTTTGCATGGTCCATCATCTAAGTGACCAAGGGTGGTTGCAACACCAAATTTGTGTGGGTTAGGTCACAATAGAAAGAATATGACGATATGAAACATTATTTATGCTCAGCCTCGGTGCTCGCCTTCCCTGATCTGCAATAACCTTTTGATATTGAGACAGATGCTTCAAACTACATTATTGGTGTCATTCTCACTTAACACAATCATCCAGTGGACTATCATAGTGAGACACTCTTAGATATTGTCCATAAGTATCCCACCTATGGAGAAGAGATTTATTCCATTATACAAGCGTGTCGCCAATGGAAGCATTATGTAACATCCCTAGCCACCCACAGGCTGGGAAATGCCACCACTTAGATGCTTTACATAGCTCTAAAACCGTTCTGTAACATCCCCGACCATCCATGTCGGGCCATGCTACGCCAGAGAAAACATACATTCTCTGTGCAGGACATATTGTAACATACTCAGCATCCAAATTGAGCTATGTCACATAAATTTCTACCTGCATCTGATTTAAACATATCCACACACAGAACTCTTGCGGAAGCATTATATGTAAAATGTAGGCATACGAATATATCTATAAATACACATATTCACACTGAAATCACCGTAAACATACACATGTAGCATATACAAGAAATACCCACAAATATACAGATAGTCATAACCATGCATAAGATAAACCCATAAAACTAAACACGTAAATAATAATCCAGCATGTAATTTTATCACCCAAAAGGCACTTATCTTGGTAATAATGTCACCAACTGTGTGCAGACCATCCACTAACCTCCCGTAATTAGACCACATTGTTCATCACTCTCAACATTGAGTCGTCCCCAAGCTAGGACTAAACTCCACCCGGGCAAATGGATTCCTAACCAGGCTAAAGGCTCATGGACAACAGGAAAGACTCCGTCTCAAGTGCTCACTCAACTAACAGCCTACACTCCCTCATTCCCCACATGCCTATCCCACCCAAGGAAGTGTGCCCCTTCTCTGGTCAATAGTCCCTCAGCCGCCCCACTTCTGTTCCAGGGCTTCAGCAACAGGCCAGACAGGAAGTCTCAGAGCCCTGTAGTTGTAGTTCAACACCTTCAGTAAGTCAATTCCCAACATTTCTCTCACCCAGAGAATTGCTCATGGGTCTGACAACTCGCCTCTTCAATATCCCACAGGCATGACAACCCACTTCTTCAGTATCCCACAGGCATGACAACCCACTTCTTAAGTCCAGCATCCCAGCTAACCCGCTACACCAACCTCTATGGCCATGGATACAAGTTCCATATAGTGACATAAAGTATGGAGGATAACTGACTGTGTGAGTGAAAAATGGTCATGGAATCATGGCTGAATGAGGGAAGGAATCATGGAAAATATGATGGTCCAAATGATGGGGAAAGTGTGAAAATGAGCTAAGTGCCAACAATATGCATGCATGCTTCCAACTTGACACTTGTCATGTTGGGAGCTACTTTGGCCCACTTGTCCGCAACTTTGGAACTTAGGATAAAATAATTATCCATACTTTATGATTTAAGAAATATTAATATAATATTCCTTTCTGGCTCAAGCTTGCCTAGCTTAGCCCCTTTCCTTAACTTATCCCCTCCCTTTCCCTAACTAGTGGAGTTTAGTCCCCGATCTTTTTTATCGTGGTCGGTCTACGCACAATGATGTATTTTATATTAAATATGAAACATGTACAAAAATAGGTGCACTGGCCATTTAACATCTAGGCTCTTCGGCCTAATCAAAACATACGCATCCTAGCTTATAATAACTGTCTCACCAGCCTATAAAACATATCTTATACACAAAGGCTCTCTGGCCTCAACATTGCGCGCACTTAAGATGTTGCGTGCGGTATCCTCGAATGTGCACACTTCCTCATTTTACTATGCGATACATGCGTGCATTATGCCATGAAAGGTGCATCCAAAATTATATCAAAACAACTCACCAGCTTATGTACATTTGTATTTACATTTACAATTGGGTTCGGCCTTAGGGATATTACACATCATATTCTAGAGAAGGGCACAATCATCCATACATATCACAAGCCTATGCATTTCATGCATACACAAGGGAAATTACTGAACGATCGCCATTAAAAGTGGTCCACATACTTCCAACAGTTTCACCTCAACATTAAATATAAGAAAGGGAGAACTATTTGCATCGTTGACTACCTTATTCAACCTCTAGTCACAGCACTAACTACGGTGCTCGACTCTTGCGGGCTTGAGACCTCCAGGTGGTCCTGTTATCCCCATTTTGTGGGATAACTAAGGATATCATGTCTCGAGGCCCTTAGGTTGCAAAAATGGAGTGCCGAGAGACCACCCGACTAGTAGTTTTCACTTGCACATATGGAAGCTCACTCTATCACCATAATTTGGATCCATTGTTGGCTTATCCACCACACTAGCTAGCTTCTGGATGACACATGGGTCTTGCTCCATGTAGTACAAGTCAGGTATTGTGGCAAGTGATAACCCTAATATTTGAGGCATTTAAACATGTTGTATTTTATTTTCTTTTGATTATAGAATGCTTTCTTGGATATTATGCTTTTGACCTTGTTTCACCTTGGTGAGTGTCGTAGACTTCCTAGTAAGTGGCCAACTTTTGGGGAAGGGTTGCAACTAGGGATCCCTTGAGAGGTTATCTTACCAATTCCGACCATACTTACCACTTTATGCTCATTACACTCCCATCATATTTCCCTCTTCTAGGCCCTTTAACTTTAGTGACCCAAGAAGGGCATGTACCTAATTTCATGGGAATAAGGGGATGAAGGCCCATGCGGATGGTTGCTGGAAAACGATAAGATCCTAAAATATAAACCTTCTGGATTCTCACCCATACAGGTCTTGAGAATGATGAGTTACTTCTCTTAAAATAATTGAAGACCTCCACAATATCCAACACATAATAAATATCCTTCTTGAATATAAGACTAACACAAGTGCGTTAAAACACTTTACATGGTTACCCCTATGGCACTTTGTGGACCTCTTCTTTCAAGTGACACTGTGTTACTACCCCCGAAGCTAATCGATTCACTATTGGTATTGCACACGTGTTTGGATCATTGATTAATTAATAAATGGCAATAAATGGGCTTGGAAAAAGGTTACATTGAGGAAGAAGGTGCAACACACCCCCTACAAAGGCACCCATAAATGAGATAATTCGAGCCCTTGTATGTCATGAAACTCATTGACCTATGAAGTCTAAAACCCTATCCACCTCATCATCCACTACATGACCTTGAAGGGGCATCCTTGGGAGAATCCCGTACTTGAGGGTTCTGGTCTACCCAATAGAATTTTATGGCACCCCTCCCATACCTAAACTTGGTCAATTGTATAAGGTCTAGGAGCGTTTGTTTAATTTGATGAGGTAGTTTTGATGCACATGTTTAGGTGCATTTTTTATTAGATGTGGTTTTCACCTGCCATGATATTTTGAGTTTAGATCCTTGGAGGGCATGCCTATTTGTTTTGCAGGATCTTGTTGGTGGACAGTTTTGGAGGAATAAGCCTAGATTGAGATTCCATGGGGCTTGAATCCCACAGGGTGGATGCCAAGGGMCCACATATCAGATCATGATGACTTGACTTTGGAGGCATAGAAGACATCATGGATGACCTTACCTAGCCCCAATTTCCCAAACGATTTTCCTAGGAGAGGCAAAACATCACTCTTTGGGGCTTGATGTCACCTAGGGCTAGGGTTGGTTGTGATGGAGTTATTTTTCATTGACACTTGAAATTATCTGATGGACAGAACATGTTGACTTGTGTGAAAAAGATATAGCACACAAGGAAAAGGCCTTTCGAGGACAAACGTTCCATCCCCAACTCCAACGATTTGCTAAATATGCGAGAATGTTGCCCTAAAGGGTTGACATCATCTTATTTTAGGGTTTTTAATGTGCAAAAAGTGTAAATTAAATATTATTGTTTTGTTGAAGAGGTAAGATAAGGGTTGTTGACCCCTTGCCTTATGCTTTACCCTGATTAAGTGGAAAAACTATGTTTTAGACATTTTGTATAAATAGAGATCATGTGACTATCATTCCATAACATAACTCTTCCATTGTGAGAAGTATTTGGCTGAAATTTTCACCCTCCTTGGGCAACCTTCTCTCTCTTGTGATTTTTATCTTGGTTTCTTTATGCTATTGGTGGAAGAATTAGTGCACTACCCTTTTTGGAGGCTTTCTTTTGCATCTGTGGTGGATGTATCTTAGTAAGCAGAGGTTTATCTTGCCATTTCTTGAACTAGGTAAATATTTGTCTTGTTGATGCTTCATTGCTTGGTCACATGTTCGATTTACTAGTTTTCTTGGGGAGTATAAGGATTTACAACCCCAACATTATCTATCATCTTTATCTATAAGTTATTTGTTGCACTAGGTTATACTAGGAGAAGTAAAAGGGCTTACACCCTCCTAGTATCTCCTAGATTAACACTTTCTTTCCTTGGGGAGTAAGAGGGTTTACACCCCCAAGGAGATAAGATTGCTTAGCTCTTTATTTACTTGACTCTCTAACCCAATAACTAAAGGAACTAGTATAATTGCATTGGAGAAATAAAATATTGCATTGGTTAACGTGAAATTTTATGATTTGAAGGTTGTCTAAGTTGGATTTAATTATTTTCTCAATAAGCTTGATTAAGCCACTAGGGCGTCATATTTGCTCAAGTAATTCTTTTTGTTGTTATAAAAATTCATCTATATCCATTCAAGCTACGAAAACCATAATCAAACTTCTCAAATAACTCTTAAATCAACCACTAAAAGTTGCCTAAATTTTGCCCACATAACCTACTAGGCCTAGCTCATCTCTTGGTAGATTCTGGGGAAGTCTTAGTGGATGATTTTCTTGAAGTAATAACTTGTTTTTTACAGTCAATAAGGCTGAATAATATCTCTGCAATACTATTGTGTAACAACCTTGTTTCATTGTTGAAGTCGAATGCTATTTTTACTTGAGTTGATCTAGTTGTTTCTAGTTTATCTTTTGCTCTTTCAACTAGACTTTTAGCAACTTGTTTGCAACATTCATTATCATTTTCATTGTTGATATATAGTACTACTAACTGCTACAATAAGGGACAACAAGCCTAAATTGTTTTTCCATCATTTGGGCTTGTATCTTCATTTTGTTCAGATGTTTACAGTTGGGAGGGCGCTTGTCATTGATGGCAAGAACAACGATGGCAAACAAGAAAGCAAGGAAGAACAACAACAACGATGGGAGGAGAAGTTTCGGAGGCCGAAACCTTTGAATACTTAGAAAACCCTTCTAAGTTGGAAGACATCAGAAGCTCAGGAGGAGGAGCGACAGTGGCCGTCGTATCAGTGTCCAGACAGGAGGAGTGTGCAGAAAGATCGAGCCATTGATCCGAGAACATGATGGATGAACAACGTATAGTTCGGGTCTAAATATGCGAGGAGTTTACACTCCTGAATGCTTGAGATTTGAAATCCTCATAATGTGAAGTTTTGTCAGCCGTTCGATCAATTTCAAGTTGAAGGACGAGATAAGCTAGAAAAGTTGCATTGCATAAAGATCAAGGCGTTGATCTAAGATACTGATCAAACAAACAACATTCACTTCAGATATAAAGATGCGAGGAGGTTACGCTCCTGAAAGTTTGAGATTTGAAAATCCTGGATCCTGAAAATCCGAAATGAATAAGGACCGTCGGATTTGGAGATCAGACGATGACCATTAGATCGGGGAGATCTACGTAAACAGATTACATCAGAAAATCTTGTACTTGAGGACATGTGGCAGACCACGTCAACATGGACATGTGGTGGATTCATGTCAGCAAGGACATGTGGCCTAGTCAAAGAATGACACATTTCAAGTTTATTCAGAACTCCAGGTATGTGCAAATCACAAATCCAAGTGAGACGTGGCAACTACTCGGTTCATGACACATCTTCGAGTGACACAAGAGTCACGTCACTCCAGGAGTTTTGATTCAAGAGTTTTACCATCAAAACTCCCCCAAAGTCCCGAAGGATGAAGTCCTGGGGTGGAGGATAGCCGTCGAATCACCGAGAAATATCGATCGTTGATCTGATATGAAGCATTTCAAAGTTTCACGAGTTGAGAGATTCGAGGCAACTCATAGAAGGAAATCACGAAACGTGAAATCGCGATTTAATCGCAACCATTGATCAGAGGGAGAGACCTCAACCATTGATCTGATATGAATCCATTTCAGAGTTTTTCGTATTAGGAGTTTGGAGACAACTCGCTGCAGAATCTCTGAAATGTGAAGTCGCGAAGTTGATCTAAGTCATTGATTGCAAGGGAATCGAGGACCGTAGATCTGGTCTCGAGGAATTCGTCGATTCGGGGATCGAGAATTTGGAGAAGATAGGTGAGAAAATTCACGAAGTTCGCAATGTCCTGAAGTGCGAAATCGTGAAGCGCCTGTTGGCTAGTGATCAACGTTGGTGGTCACATGAAGGAAGAAGCTTGCAATCTTCTAGGCTCCATTTCATGAACGAGAGTTGGAAGAGTCAGAGTGACTCACAGCACAAATCGCGAAACGCAAAATTGCGAAGAGCCTTTTGATTAGGCCTATGGTCACAGCCAGTGGTCACATCAGCGGAAGAGAAGGGAAGGAGCTAGCGGTGATAGGCTCCATTTTGGTGTTTCGCGAATCAATAAAACCAAGGTGACTCACAGTTGATCACCCGAAATGCGAAATCGCGAAATGACTATAGGTTAGGCATACTGTCACTGCTGATGGTCACGTGAAGGAAGAGGCCGTAAGTCGAAGATTCCATAATTGAATTGATGAAATCGGCCAGAGAACTAGAGGAGTTGCAGGGTTATCGCCAGAGGGTCTGAAGAGATTCGAGGTAACTGCCAGTGGAATGAAGACCAATCAGAGAGAAAATTGATAGATGGAAAAGTGTCGGAGTTTGTAACTGCAACAGAGAGAATAAATCTTGACTGTGACAAAGAAGACGAAGAGTCGCACCGCCAGAGAAGGAAAATAATCTCAGGATAAGTCGATGATGACGAACAAACTCAGTGTAACCGCCAAAGAAGATGATGGGTTGCATGGATGATCTGAAAAGGACCGGGTATGATAAATATGCATGAAATAGAGAGGAGAAGGTTGCTTTAGTAGTGAATTATTCATGTAAGGAAAAGCAGGCTGTGTGCAGTAGCTGAAACACGCAGAAGAGGTGTAGCGCATAGAATAGAAATGCATATCTAAGAGAGAGACAGAGGAAGTCGAGGTGTGTGTGTAGAGACAGAGAAGAAGAACAAAAAGATCAGAGAAGAATGTGAGCAGGAAGACACTGATGCAAGCAGTGCAACATAACGATGATGAGACTGGTAAGCTATATATAAACACTGTATCACTGTAATAATTTTCAGTAACGAAGTTTTTCTAATCATGGTGGAAGGGAGGTGCTAAGGAGGATTGTTGTCCTCTGAGTTTCAAGTGGGTGCTTGAACACAGGGAGTTGTGGCTTCCATCTGGTTGCAGCCAGAGAAACAAGGGTAGAAGGGTGGTGCAAGGGAGAACATTGGTTCTCTGATATACAGGTTGGTGCATGTGTGACTGGAAGTTGGTGCTTCCATCCAGTTGGTGTTGGAACACTTAGGGTGTTGGTGCTTCCTTCTAGTGGGTGCTAGAGAAACCAGAGAGTTGGTGCTCTCAACAAGTATAATCTTGGAAAATAGAGGTGACAACCTCATTATGAGTTGGTGCTCATAAGAATGATAATGTACAGAAAATAATTATCATATCAAGAAGAAGAGGTTTCTCCCTTTATGGGTTTCCTCAGGAAATATCCGTCTCTGTATATTTCATGTGTGTGATTGATGTTGAATATTCTATTGTTGCATTATTGTGATTGTCATTGAGTGTTATGTAAAGAGTTTAAATGGGTATAATTGTTTAAGCATAGTAACAACTGATTCACCCCCCCCCCCTCTCAGTTGTCCAACACGTTTTCCTTGTGTCTCGGGCAAGTACAAATCAACATTAGCAAGGACTACTACTTCTTGGAAACATTGGATACCATAAATACCTTATTGAATCCCTTCTCCACACATAACAACTTGACCTATAGGGGTATCCATTCATACATCACATTTTCCATCTCATTTCCCCTAGGGTCATCGACATTCCCCCCTTGAGGTGATTCTATCATATCTAAAGTGATGGGACTACATGCCTAAGGTGACAGTGGGTAGGTGTTCTCAAAGTTGTCACCATTTGGTAGTTGGGTCGGGATTTTTCCAACCTACAACTTGTGCGATAATAGGTCCCAACTCTATGACAGTGATCCTAACTTCGCTACGACCTACCAGATGTTGGGAACATGCACGACCATTGCTAACTTTCATCTTCAAGATGGATTGTTATGCCATCTGGGTCATATTTATGTTCCTTCAAGCGAGCATGTGAAGTTGATATGGGAATCCCACTACATTCGAGTGATATGACACTTTAGCGTGGAGAAGATAGTGGAAGTACTATAGAAGTATTTCCATTGGCCAAAGATTCTACAATATGTCAGTAAGTATATCAGATCCTACACTACCTGATCCATCACCAAGCCAACCATTAAAAAACAAGGACTGTACACCCCTCTGCTTATTCCTAATAGGCCTTGGGAATCCATCTCGATGGACTACATGTTAGGTCTCCCCTCAAACAATCATGGAAATGATTGTGTATTCATGGTTGTTCATCTATTCTCTAAGATGGCTATGATGATAGCTTGCAAGAAGTGTATCGCGACCGAGTCCAATGCCAGGATCTTCTTAGAGCATGTGTGGGTACACTTTGGGCTACCATATACCATCATATTAGATTGGGACAACGAGTTCTTTTGTGCATTATGGTCAATCCTCTTGTCACTACTGGACACCAAGCTCACCAAATCCATTGTCTTCCTCACTCAAGATGATGGAAATACAAAGGTTGTCAATAGGATGATTGTGCATATCTTACACGTGTACAACTCCAAGCATCCATGCACATGGTATGAGAGCCTTCCTTATGTTCAACAAATCTATAACAAATCATGTCGTAGCTTGACCAGTCACAACCATTTTCAAGTGGGCCCAGGGTTTCAACCATTAGGCCCCATTGATGTAGCACTACCCCTTGCGTCCACATAGGAAGAATCTTCCCATGCTCAATGTGAGGCTGGCCAAGACACCAAATTCATTGATTGGATTCAACACACCCGCTAACAGGTCCATGATATTCTACAAAAATCTAATTCTAAGTACAAGCAACACCATGATCAACATCGGGTTCCACACAAGTTTTAGGTAGAAGACAAGGTTTGACTGCATTTGTAGAAAGAGTGCCTTTGTAATGATCCAAATGCTTACAAATATCATAACAAAACAAAAGTACACACCATGTACAAAATGCGAGTGTGGAACATAACTCACATAGAGATAAGTTACACAATAGCTCCAAAAACAATATGAGAACATCCTCCAAATAACCAATTACATTTATACATCACCATTCACATGTCTACAATAATGAATACATGACCTCTATATATACTTATTCACAGTTTTACATGAGGGCCCTTTACTATTAGGACAATCTTATTACATATTCGTTTACACATTACATGTACATTTAGCCCCATATATGGCCCCTGTTGTGGTCATATCATATACATTTAACCCTATATATTCCCCCTTTGGGTCATAACATAGTACCCTCCTTCAAAAATCTTTGTCTTCAAAGATTTTCAATTAAAGGCTTCACGTGTATGAATCAAGTAATAGGATTTTATTATGTTCCCACATTCTTATTTCCATTGATGATGATTCATCCATCCAAAATCAATTATTTTCGGTCGTACTCCTTCGTGGCTTGTTGTTGCATAATGTTTTTTCCCTTGATTCCATGTATTGTTGTTGAAGCTTATCCAATTTGTATTAGATGTTGGTCTATGATAATATCTTGTTGAACTATGGTTTTGTGATTCCATATTCCATGAATATTGATGAGTATTCCATCTTCTTCCTAAAGAATTTCGAGCCTCTTTAGGCAGTCAACACAAGTATGATTTACCATTGTTTAAAGGTTGCCTTCTGAGGTTATATTGGGTGTCAAGAACAAGTATGCTCATTATTGTTTTATGGCCACCATTAGAACTAATTTCAAGGTCATTTTAATGCTCATGTTTCAAGGTCATACTAACAAATGTTTGTTGTCACAAATTACTCTTTCCATAGTCATTAAAAACTGGAAACACACCTCTAATATTTACCACTTAAATGTTGATAATAAAATATGTAAACCAAAATATTTAACACATGTATTTTTGGTCAACATGACCTTGGAAAAACCCTCAAGGGGAAAACTAGTGAAGATAAATTTATGATGGAGATTATAAGGGAAAAATTACAACAGAGATTACAAGCCAACTCATCTCAAGTTAATAGCCTAATCTCCTTGGAATTTGTGCCAACGGGTCCTTGAAATTCATGCCCTTCTTCAACATCAATTTCGTCCAACCCTTGGAACTTATGCCTATTGTTCATGTCTTAGAAATCGTTCCCTTCTTCCTCAGCTAGTGTGCTCATCCCAAGTGTGCCCTATCTCAACAAGTGTGCCCTTCTCTTGAAAGTGTGCCCTCCTTATTCTTCTCCTCCAAACTCCTTCTCCTCTTCCTCTACTCTTCTCATGCAAGAGAACAATGTTCCCCCTCTTCCCTTATCTTTTTCTTTAGCCTCCTCATTAGCTTGACCTAGGGATCAAGTGCAATATTAGATCTTAACTTTCTAATAGCAAGGGTGAAGATTAAATCTCTCCCTTTACTTAAGTTCCCTAAGTCACTTTAGCATTTAATGAGTTCATAAAGTCACTTTGAATTTATAACATACAACTAAGGAAGGGATGAGTACTTTCCCCCGTTAGTGTTAGTCACATCAATAACACTAGGGGACCACTTCCCAAAGTACCAAAACTTAACACTCCCTCCTACCGAGGAAAGTGTTCTTCACCACTCCCATATTGTATTTGAAGCAGACATGCTTGCCCCTTGGAAAAATCTTCATGAGAATGTCTACAACCTGCTCATCAATAGATATGTGCTAGACATAAATTTATGATATCTGAACCTAATCATGGATGAAGTGGTATCTGATCTCTATGTGCTTTGACCTATCATGAAAAATTGGATTCTCAGAGAAATTGATGCAACTCTGATTGTCACAATGAATAATTGTAGGCCTCAACTCATGACCAAATAGACCAACCAATAACTTATGAATCCAAATAGCCTCGAAACTGGCTTGACTAGTTTCCATATACTTTGTCTTAGTAGAACTCAATGCCACTAACTTATCCTTCCATCTAAACCAGGAAAAAATTGTTGATCCCAACGTAAAACAACACCTTGAAGTGCTCTTCCTGTCAACTGCACATCTTGCCCAATCTGAGTCTATATAACCAATCAACCTGACCCCATTACCTCTAACGTAGTCCAAACCATACTCCACTAGCCCTGTTATGTACCTCAAAACATGTTTTGCTTCTATCTAGTGCACTCTCCTAGGCTCCACCATATACTGACTGAGAGTGTTCACAAAAACACAAATATTTGGTCTAGTGTTGACCAAATACATCAATGAACCAATAAACTAACGATATCTTGTGGCATCCACCAAATTGAACTTAGAAGCACTAAGATTCCTCTAGTTGGTGACCATAGGTGTCTACATGGGTCTACAATCCTCCATCTGAAATCTTCTTAGAATATTTGCTGCATACTTCCCTTGTCCCAGAAAGACGTGCCCATTCTACTGCCAAACCTCCATCCCAAAGAAATAATGCATCAATCCTATGTCCTTCATCTCAAATTCTGAAGCAAGATCCCTCTTGCAATCAACTATGAGATCCTACCGTCCTGTGATAAACAAGTCATCAACATATCGGATAAAAATGAGAGTATCCTCTCCAAAAACAATGTAATATAGATTCAAATTCGCCTCACTCTTCTCAGATCCCATCTGCAACAAGTAAGAATCAATCCAAGAACACAAAGCTCATGGAGCTTGCTTCAGAACATACAATGCTTTTTTCAAAATACACACGTGGGACTCTCTCCCAAACACCTCGAACCGTTATGGTTGCTCAATGTATGCCTCCTCCTCTATAAGGCCATTTAGAAATGTTGTCTGCACATCCATCTATTGGATCTTCCAACCCATCTCTGTTGCAATGGCTATAATACTTGTGATGGAAGTATATCTCGCAACTAGTGTGTTAGCACATAAAATTGTCAAGTTCTTGTGAGCTGTGGTTTCTACCCAGGTCTGTAATTTTGTTTGTCTCTCCTCCTTTTACAGACTCGATCGTAGGTTTTTATTCTTGGCTTATAGTTTTTCTTATGTTTGCATTCATCCGTTTGATTGACCTGTTTTCCTTGTCGGATCGCTTGAGAAGTATCGGTCCTCAGCCTTCATGTTCTCCCCCTTAGGCTGATCATTCCCTACTTCATCTTTGTCACTGATATTTTATCTTCCCGAGCCCTCAACTAGTCATTCAAGTAAACCACACAGGTCACATTCGTGAGAATCAGGTGCAACACTTGAAACAGTCTAATATCAACTCAAACCAAGCGAGCGGGTGAAATCATCTTTCAACAAAAGAGACCCTTCGAGAAGATCAGATCGACGTCCATCAGGTGATTGGGACCATATAGTTGCACGAAGTATAGCACTAGTCAGAGGCCTGAAATTGCAAAGCCATCATAATCGTTGATCTGGAAGGACATGTGGCGCAGGATCAACATTTCACTGACTCACAGGATGGAGTGGTCAAGAGACATAATCTTAAGGACTCATGAGAATCGAAGTCACGATATGATCTGGGCTGTCCATTTCAGAAGGACACGTCGCATAGGATTCGAGTGTCACGATTTCATGACTCGGAGGTATGAACATAGAACGTAGCACGAGTTCGTGAATCACGAAATTGTGACGCGCCTGGGAGCTAGGCTCATGGTCACGACCCAGGGTTGTATGTAAGGAGGGGCCAAAATAAAGGTAAGTGCCTGATTGAGCGATGGGTGACTAAAGTTGTTCGAGGAAATGATCCTGGCCGTCAAATTCAAAGTAAGGCTGATCGCCGATCTGTATAGGCTATTTCACAAGATCGAACATCAGGATTTCTGAAATTGCATGGAGTGAAAACTCTCGAAATACAAAATCCCGATATTTCATGTCGATAGGCCCCAAGTCAGGGCTCGTAGTCATGTGGGGCAAGGGAATGGAGTCACGCAAAGGATCAAAGAACCTGTCTTGGTCACAGAGAAGGATCTGCGTGGCTTCAAGGTGCCAGAGTTGACTCAAGGAAGTGTGAGCTCGCCATGAGCATTCATGGGTGTAAGGCTTCGTCATGATCCCAATAAAAGCAGTGAATGAAAATGGAGAAGGTGGTTGAAACCTCGTTTCACCACATAAATAGAAAGCATGGAAAATTTGGTCATGTAGGGCGGATTGTCAGCTGGAAGTTCCCTGTCATGGATTTTCTTGTGAAGCCCATACCGATTTGATCTTGCGTCTGACATAAGAATGCAAGTGTAGCCTGACAGAAGAATATGCAGACGCCAAGCCTTGAGTGTAATGTCCAGAGTGTGATTCTGAAGGGAGCAAGCTGCATTGAGTATAAAGACTCAGTTTTGAAATGTTGTTAAAGGGTCGATGGGAGAGAAAAGCTCTTGGATTGTAAAGATTTAGTAAAGCCTCTGGTTCTCTGGTTATGTATGGTTACATGATACTTCTTGTTTAATCTAAGTCATCTTTCTTCCTCCATGTTATCTTGCATCTGATACTGAATGTCCATAATTGAAGGATTGTACTTCTACTGTTGAATCAAGTATTTTTGATGATTTTTACTATCCTCCTTTAGAAACTCCGATATCTGGTTCTCATTTTCCTATCATACCATCTATTGGAGTTTCCCGAATTTTAAATTTTGGGAGTGTTCCTGTTGAGTTTTCCCCTCCTGGTCTAAGATTGGAGGGAGAAAACCTTGTCACTCCTCTCTCCCCTAAAGTTGTACCTTGGTCTAGACCCAGGACCACAAAATATTTTCCCACCCTGGGCTTTAGCACCCCTCCTCCTGTAGAGTTACTAGTTTTACAGAAAGGGAAACCTTTGCTCACTCAAGCCCTTTATCCTTTTCTCCAAATCCTCTGTTGTTTCCTTTTCCTCTTGAAATCTCAGTTCCAGTCTCCCCTGTTCGAACCCGTTCCCCTCCTAGTTCTCCTTCACCTATCATGCCTATGGCTGGTGCCAACCCTCCTAGAAACATAATGGATTCCATAGTGGCTGCAAGATATGCCCCTCTAGTCCTACCTCAACCAATGAATTCTCTTCCTTCTAGAGATTATCTAAAGTATATCCCTAAATTCACCAGAGAAGAAGACATAACTGATGAAGAACACCTTGTTGCCTTCTACAGTTATGCAGACAATCTGAACATTGAAAGTGAATATTTTTGTATGAGAGTCTTTGTCCAGAGCCTTGATGGTGAGGTTAGTAAATGGTTTAGGGGATTGACCCCTAGATCTATTGCTGGGATTGAGGCTCTAGATGATGTTTTCTTGAGGCAATGGGGTGATAAAAAAGATTTTATGTATTATATTACAGAGTTCGGGTCACTAAAGAGAAAAGAGGGAGAATCTGTCTCAGAATTCTCCAAAAGATTCAATAAAATGTACAATAAAATCTCTGTTGAGATAAAGCTTACAGAAGCCTCTGCCAAAATAAATTATGCTAGTGCTTTTGACTCTGATTTCTGCCTCTTGATCAAAGAGAGAAGAGATACTTCCTTGGCTCACGTGCAAGATGCAGCTCTGGAAGTGGAGTCTAATGTATTGGCCGCTAATCGACTTAGGAATAAGGCTGATAGAGACATACCAAGGAAAAGAGCTTAAGCCTCCACTTCTGATTCCTCTATTCCCCCCCCTCAAATGAATGAAGTAACCAAGTTACTAAAATCACTTTCAACTAGAATGGAAAGATTGGAAGTAGAGGGGATGCAGACATACAAAAATCCTCAAAATATTAACAATAGAGGCAACTTCAGGAGGCCGAATAACAATGCTACTCAGATTATGCCAAGGGAATAGAGGGACAGAGATAGAAATGATCAGAAAATTCAAACCCCTCTCCAAAACAACCTTGTTATTGATGAGGAGAGGGAGGAAGAAGAGCTTGAGCTTGATCTTGAAATCCATTGTATTGGAGACACCTCCCCATTTCATCATTTAACTCAATCTTCATACAAGGAATCCCTCATGAACAATCAAATAAATGAGCTGAGTAAAGGGGAAAAGGTCAATAATAGCCCAAGTAAATAGAACCTCAGGTCTAAGAAGAAAGAAGGGAAGTTAGACATTCCTGATCCATCTCCCAGAGCAGAGAAGCCTACTAAAGACGCAACAAACGAAATCAAAGATAAGAAATCTCAGAAAACCCCCACCAATAGCCAAAGATATTTTCCCAGAGGTGAGAGAAATTCTAAAGCCCCCTTCCTCCTTTAGCTTTGATCACGAAATTCAAAAAATCAGAATACCTGTACCCTTTTTAGAGCTAGTCAAGCACGAAGACTTCAAAAGGTCCCTCTCTAAGCTGTTGCAGTCCGAGCCATCCTGCCATCCCACAGACTCAGTGAATCTCCAAGATGAAAAGCCAATAGTCATCTTAGGTCCTATGGTAGAAGATAGAGATGATTCATCCCCTCCTTTCTACACATCACTGAACATACATGATAAGGTGTTGCATAAATGTCTAATGGACTCAGGGGCATCTCATAATCTTATGCCCAAAACTGTCATGGAAGAACTCGGATTAGAAATCACAAAAGCCTATCATGATTTATATTCGTTTGATTCGAGGAGAGTGCAATGTCTTGGAGTTATCAAAGATCTGGTCGTGACCTTGTTTCAGCTACCCATGAAGAGTGTGGTCATGGATGTTGTGGTGGTCGATGTTCCTCCCAAGTTTGTTATGCTCTTTTCAATATCTTGGATTAAAATACTTGGGGGAACGTTATATATGGACCTCACATATGCTACCATTCCAGTGTTCAGAAGGGAGCATAGAAGACTGTACAGAGAAGCTCAGTTGGCCTACATTATTAGTGATGAAGTAGATCCCACCAATCACCCTGTTTTTGCCCTTGATACTGATTTTGGATCCAACTTGTTACAGCTCACCGATGCCCCTAAAACTCCCCTTTAGATCAGAAAGCCCATTACTCTCTGTGAATACCCTCCTCTGATTACTTATGTGTGGAAAATGTTCTTCGACGAAGCCTCTTCTAGAGAAGGTGTTGCTGCTGGATTAGTTTTTGTTTCCCCTGTTCAGGAAACCATATCTATGTCATACAAATTGGGATTTGAAATTACCAATAATGTGGCAGAGTATGAAGTTCTTGTTCGGGGCTTAAGGGTTGCAAAGGATATGGGAATTGAGGAGAAAACAGTGTTCGGGGATGTTGAGTTGATTGTCCAATGGATCATAAATGCTTATTAGGCCAAACACCCTCAGCTCAGAAGTTATAGAAATGAAGTGTGGGATCCGGTTGACAACTTTTTCTTGGCTTTCAACATTTCATTTGTTCCCAGAGAAGAAAATGTCATGACCGATTCTCTGACTGTCTCAACAAGATAGTTTAGGATCCCATTGCCACCTAAGCTCAGGTATGATGTTGATATTAGAGGTAGGCCCTATGTACCTAATAATATCAAGCATTGGAAGGTGTTTGAGGATGATCTTGAAATCAAAAGATTTCATGAGTCAGTTGATGAGTTCTTTGCATTACACATTGATGAGGATCATGATTTCGAGGGTGACCCTCCCCCCTAAAGTATTTTTGAATAAAATTGTTAATAACCATATTATTCCCCTGCCTAGTAATCACATTCCAAAGGGATTAGTTCCTATGGAAAGATTGTTCGATGGGAACGATGTGGCAGTAAATCCTAAAGGCCCAACTGAGGATGCAGATGTAGCTGAGTGCAACATTGGTACAAAGGAGGATCCAAAGTTTGTCAAGTTTTCAAGCAACTTGTCGAGGGAGTAGAGGGCCGAGTATGATGAGTTATTAAAGGAATTTGTTGATGTGTTTGCCTGGACCTATGAAGACCTCAAAATGTATGACATTAGCGTTATTGAGCATAAGATTCCACTGAAAGAGGAGGCCAAACCATTTAGGCAGAAATTAAGACAAATAAATCCTATGCTGCTGCCTATTATTGAAAGGGAGGTAAAAAAGCTGTTGGATGCCCAAATCATTGTCCCGTTAAGATATTCTGAATGGGTGGCCAACCTGGTCCAGGTAAGGAAAAAGAATGGAGAAATCAGACTCTGTGTCGATTTCAAAAACCTGAACAGGAGCTCAAAGAAAGACAATTACCCCTTGCCAAAAATGGAACACATATTACAAAGGGTAACTGGCGCATCCAGGATGTCCATGATTGATGGATTTTTGGGCTACGATAAGATATTTGTCCTGCCTGAAGACAGAGAAAAGACATGCTTCACCACTCCTTGGGGCACATTCATGTATGCCAAAATTTCCTTTGGACTGATGAACGCAGGAGAAACCTTTAAGTGAGCCATGGACATAGCTTTCATTGGAGAAAGAGATAAATTTGTGGTAATTTGTCTGGATGACATAACAGTCTTTTCCAGATCTGATAAAGAGCACTGCTTTCATCGAGAAAGGTCTTTCTGAAATGCAGAAGGTTTGGTATTTCCCTAAACCCTAAGAAATATTTATTTTCCATGAAGGAGGGAAAATTACTGGGGCATATAATATTTGCTTAGGGGGTAAGAATTGATCCCAGTAGGGTGGAAGCAATCCAAACCTTTTCACTCACAAGATCAAAGAAAGAAGTTCAATCTTTCTTGGGAAAAATTAATTTTCTCAGGAGGTTTGTTTCCAACTTTGCTGAGATGGCGAAGCTTATAAAAACCATGTTGAGGAAAGGAAACGAAGTCAAATGAAATGCCGAGTCTCAAAATTCCTTTGATCAGATAAAAAGGGCCTTGACTGAAGCACCTGTGCTCATCAGTCCGTTTTACTCAATGGATTTCCTCATTTTTTCATTTGCTTCATTTGACACTGTAGCAGTTTTTCTTTTGCAGAAAAATGTTGACGGTTTGGAGCAACCCATTTCTTTTTTTAGTCGGGCACTGAGAGATGCTGAGGTGAAATACAACATCATAGAGAAGCAGGCCTACGCTTTGGTTAAAGCTCTCAAAGCATTCAGAGTCTATGTCCCGCAATAAAAAATCATCGCATATGTCCCTTCAACTGTCGTTAAGGAAATTTTCATTCAACCAAACATAGATGGGAGGAGGAGCTGATGGATTGCCAAAATCCTTGAATTTGATGTAGAGATCAAGCCTACCAAATTGATCAAAGGTCAAGGTTTAGCCAAGCTATTGGCTGAATCTAATTGTAAAGCTTTGGGGGTTAACTTCATCAACACTTTCTCAGGAAACCAGCAGGATGAAGCATCTGATAAAAGTCCTCGGAACAACTCTCTAATAGCAGGATGCACTTGGTACAAAGATATTATATTTTTTCTGAAGGAGATGCGACCTCCAAATGGTATGGGAAAAAGCAAGGCAAGAGCTTTAAAGCTCAAAACAATTAGATATTGCCTTATTTACCAGGTCTTGTATTAGAAAGACCCTCTAGGTGTTCTTCTGATATGTTTAGACCCACATGAGGCCCAAAACGTTACATTTTATTTTCTAGACAACTTGTGTGGGGCACATATTTTCTGGAGAACCACTGCCTACAAAATTCTCTGGGAAGCAACAACTCAAGTCTCTGCCCTTGAAGCCTGTAGTAGTTTCAGGTCCCTTTCGACAGTGGGGCCTAGACTTTATTGGGGAGATTCATCCTCCCTCAAGTGGTCAACATAGTTGGATCTTAACTGCAACATATTACTTCACCAAATGGATAAAATTTATCCCCACAAGGAGTGATTCTTACAAAGTAATCATTGGTTTTATTGAAGACATCATAGCAAGGTTTGGTTGCCCCAAAATGATCATCACTGATAATGTGACATCATTCAAGGCTGAACCACTGGTCAAATTCTGGGAGCAGTTCGAAATCAAATTGATACATTCTACCCCATACTACCCCCAGGGTAATGGACTAGCAGAGTCTTTTAACAAAAGCCTCATTAAGATCATTAAAATACTGTTAGAAGATAACAAGAAAGCGTGGGATTCAAAGCTCAAGTTTTCTCTTTGGGCTGACAGGGTGACCACAAAGAGGTCCCTGGGCATCTCCCGTTTTCAGCTTGTATATGGAACTGAAGCAATTTTTCCTTCTTAGCTCGCCTTGGCGGTAGAAAAGTTCTTCCAAGACTACCAAGAAGAGATTGATGACATGATCAAGAGAATACATCAACTGGTAGAAGTGCAGCAGGCTAGGGAGCAACTTCTAGACAATGCGCATGAACGTCAACAGAAGATCAAGCAACCATTTGACAGAAAGGTGAGAAAAGAGGATTTCCAGCTGGGATATTTAGTACTCAAGTGGGATGCACCCAGACAAGACAAGGGAAAGCATGGAAAATTCGGCCCCTTCCAAATCTCTAAGAAATTCCCAAATAACACTTACAGGTTGGAGGATTTGGAAGGAAACAAAGTCTTTGGTGGCCCTGTAAACAAGCACTTCCTGGAAATATTTTTTGTTTAAAGCTAAAATCGACGTCCCACCATTGTAAATACCATCTCTATTTTACATTATTTTGTTTTAGTAGGAGACTCCATAGCCCAAACCAAAGGCACTAAAACTACTTGTTCTTGACAGCTCGTAGGGAGCATGCCATCCCCTGTGGAGCCAAATGTTAGCACATAAACTTGCCAAGGTCTTGTGAGTTGTGGTTTCTACCCAGGTCTGTAATTTTTTTTGTCTCTCCTCCTTTTATAGACCCGATCATAGGTTTTTATTCTCGGCTTACAGTTTTTCTTCTGTTTGCCTCATCTGTTTGATTGACATGTTTTCCTTCTCGAATTTCCTTAGAATTATCAGTCCTCAACCTTCTTGTTCTCCCCCTTAGGCCGATAATTCCCTACTTCATCTATGTCACTGATATTTTGTCTTCTCGAGTCCTCAACCAATCATTCAAGTAAACCACACATGCTGCATTTGTGAGAATCAGGCGCAACACTTGAAACAGTCTGATATAAACTCAAACCAAGCGAGCGAGCAAGATCAGCTTTCAACGACATATATCCTTCAAGAAGATCATATCGACGAGCATCGGGTGATCGATACCATAGAATTGCACAAAGTATAGCGCCAGTCATAGGTCCGAAATCGCAAAGCCATCATAATCGTTGATCCAGAAGGACGTGTGGCGCAGGATCAACATTTCACTGACTCACAAGATGGAGCGGTCAAAAGGAAAAATATTAAGGACTCGTGATATGATCTGGGTCGTCCATTTCAGAAGGACACGTGGCACAGGATCTGAGCATTGCGATTTCGTGACTAGAAGGTATGAACATGGAACGCAACACGAGTTCACGAATCGTGAAATCGTGACGCGCCTGGGAGCTAGGCTCGCGGTCACGACCCAGGGTCGTATGTAAGGAGGGTCCAAAACAAAGGTAAGCACCTGATTAAGGGATGGGAAACTAAAGTTGCTCAAGGAAATGATCCTGGCCATCAAATTCAAAGCGAGGCTGATCGTTGATCTGGATAGGCTATTTCGCAAGATTGCGCATCGGGATTTCTGAAATTGCATGGAGTGAAAACTCCCGAAATGAGAAATCCCAAGATTTCATATGGATAAGCCCTAGGTCACGGCCCACAATTGCGTGGGGCAAGGGAATGGAGCCGCGCAAAGGATCAAAGCGCCCGTATTGGTCACAAGGAAGGATCTGCGTGGATTTAAGGCGCCATAGTTGACTCAAGGGAGTTGTGAGCTTGCCTGGAGCATTCATGGGTGTTAGGCTTCGTCTTGATCCCAATAAAAGTAGTTAATGAAAATGGAGAAGGTGGTTGAAACCTCGTTTCACCACATAAATAGAAAGCATGGAAAATCTGGCCGTGTAGGGTAGGCTGTCAGCCGAAATTTTCTTGTCATGGATTTTCTTGTGAAGCCCATACCGATCTGATCTTGCATATGACAGAAGAATGCAAGTGCAACCTGATAGAAGAATATGCAGATGTCAAGTGTTGAATGCAATTTCCAAAGTGTGTTTCTAAAGGGAGCAAGTTGCGTTGAGTATAAAGACTCAGTTTTGATTTGTTGTTAAAGGGTCGATGGGTGAGAAAAGCTCTCGGATTGTAAAGCTTTAGTAAAGCCTTTGGTTCTCTGGTTATGTATGGTTACTTGAGACTTCTTATTTAATCTAAGTAAGCTTTCTTCCTCCATCTTAGCTTGCATCTGATACTAAATGTCCATGATTGAAGGATTCACATGGATTGTTGTGACTGTGTTGTAATGGATGTGTGATTGCAGTATTGTTATAACGTTTTTAGTATTCTGTCAGGGTTTGTAAGTAAAAATCAATTGTCTCCTGATACCCTTTTGGGTGCAGAAGTCTCCAAACTCAATGGAGGTATACTCACCCGCATTGTCTGACCTCAAGACCTTGATCTTTCTCTATGTCTAGTTCTCCATAAGAGCCTTAAACTCTTGAAGCCTCTTGAATACCTCATTATTGGTCTTCAGGAAGTAGATCCGGGTCTTCCTGGAGTGGTAATCAATGAATGTCACACATTACTCACATCCACCCAAGGAAATTGATGACATGGTTCGACACACATCATAGTGTATCAAATCAAGTATCCCAACTGATCTACAATCACTGCTCAGAAATTAATTCTTGGTGTACTTCCCAAGAGCACACCCCATGCAAACCTCTTAATTCTTAGTGTTGAACTATTGAAATCCTGTCACAATCTCCCTCAACACCCTTAGAGATCCATGATGCAAGTGAGCCATCCTCCTATGCCACAACTCACACAAATGAATATTGTTGTTGCTACTAGCCAAAGCATGTAATTGATGAAATATAAGTCTGTACAGTTTCCCATCATGAGTCCCAATCACTCTAGATGATGTGATATTGGACCCCTTAGGGTGAATGAGGACTTGATAACCTCGAAAAGACACCTCAAATCCCCTATTCTAAATGGTGGAAATTGATATCAGGTTCTTCTTCAGCCTAGGGACATACAAGACATCCCTAAACACCATGAGTGGCCTCAACTCCCTCTCAAAGGGAAATTGTGTTGCGACCAGCTGACCTGACTATGGTGTAATTCCCAAGCACTATCTCCAAATTGACCCCTAACTCCATAATATCAGTAAAGTGTTCGCTAACACCTAACATATGATTGAATCCTCCATTGTCCATGTAACATACACTAGATGGTGTCTCAAATGTAGACAGACTGACTATCAAAGAAATCTCCGTCTCAAACTGAGAGGCAAACTCATCCTCCTCAACTAATGTTGTTGTACCGCCCTCCTTCTTCTTCTTCATGTTGGGACATTGTCTAGCATAAAGCTCTGTATTGTTACAAGCAAAGAATTTAACTTTGCTCATATACCTTTGCTGCTCACCTCCCTTCTACTGTTGCTTGGCCCCACCCTTGAGACCCTTCTTGATCTTCTTCTTGCCCTTTATAGAAAGAGAAATATTCTCACTTTCATCCCCACCATGCTGTCGACTAGTAGATCTTAAGCTAATCCTAACCTCCTCCGGTACAAAGTCATCCCATAACCTCTCCTAACTAGGAATATGTTCTTTAGCTACAATGCCTTGTACAAAGGACTCTCGTGGTTTGGAGAAGCCCTTTAAGGTTGTCCTCACCAACTCTACTGGATCCATGACCTCCCCCATAACTACCAACTCATCATGTATCTGTGAAAACCTCACGAGGAATGAGGTCACCGTATCGGTCTTAGTCATCCTAGTGCCCCTCAATTTCTCTTGGAGAACCATCTTCTAGTTTTGGTTTGGGCTTTTGTAAAGGATACACAAGGACTGCCACATTTGAAATGTAAAGTCCTTACTATACACATGAGGAATTATATGGTGTTTGAATGCATCTAGGATAGTCCTCTTGGCCTTGATGTTTCTCTTCCTAAACTCTGCCAAGAACACTACATCTGTAGGAGGAACCACATGACTCTCCACAATGTCTTATAGCTCACCCTCCTCCAAAATCAAACTATACTAGCCTTCCAGGGAGACCAATTACTAGCTCTTGCTAGCATATCCTCCACCCTCAACCCTCCAACTGACATGGCTACCCACTAATGTAAAATGACCAAATAAAAATGTTGTCAAGGTGAGTTAAAATTATGTCCATTGTTTGCAATTTATACCAACTCTCTAATGCCCTTAGGCTCTGATACCATGGAGAATTTCAAGGCTCTTAAGGCAGTCAACACAGGTCTAATTTACCACTATTTAAAGGTTGCTTTCTGAGATTCTATTGGATGTTAAGAACATGTTTGTTTAGGAATGTTTTATGGCCACCACTAGAACTGATTTCAAGCTCATTTTAATGCTCATGTTTCAAGGTTAGATTAACAAATGTTTGTTGCCACAAATTACTCTTTCCACAATCATTAAAAACTAGAAACACACCTATGATATTTACCACTTAAATGCTGATAATAAAATATGCAAACCACAATATTTAACACATGTATTTTTTGTCAACATGACCCTAGAAAAATCCCCAAGGGGAAAACCAGTGAAGAGGAATTTATCGTGGAGCTTATAAGGGAAAAATTACAATAGAGATTATAAGCCAACACATCTCAAGTTAGCAGCCCAAACTTGGACTTTGTGCCACTAGGTCCTTGTAAATCATTCCCTTCTTCAAAAACAAGTGCGCCCAACCCTTGGAATCCGTTCATGTTGTCCCTTTCTTAGAAATCGTTCCCTTCTTCCTCAACTAGTGCACTCAACCCAAGTGTGCCTTGTCTCAACAAGTGTGCCCTTCTTCTCAAAGTGCACCCTCCTTCTTCTTCGCCTCCAAACTCCTTCTCCTCTTCCTCTACTCTTCTCATGCAAGAGAGCAATGTGCCCCCTCTTCCTTCATATTTTTCTTTAGCCTCCTCATTAGCTTGACCTAGGGATCAAGGGTCAAGATTAGATCTTAGCTTTCTAAGATCAAGGGTGGAAATTAAATCTCCCCTTTTACTTAAGTTCACTAAGTCACTTTATCATTGAATGAGTCCATAAAGTCATGTTCACTTTATAACATAAAGTTAAGTAAGGGAGGGGTACTTTCCCCCCTTTGGTGTTAGGCACATCAATAGCACTAAGGGACTACTTACCAAGGTACCAAACCTTAACACTTCCTTGATAACGATGATATTGATGTTCTTGTCTTGAAATCTTTCCTGATAATGAGGGTGTCGATATGGTTTCACATTTGACATTTTTTCTTCACTCTGCACACCCATTTCATCTATATTCTTTTCAGAGACAATATAATCCTCTATCCACTTTGTCTAGTCTTGGAGATGATGACATCATATTTGGTATGTACATCCTCTTGATGAACTTCAACTTCTTCAAGTATCTTCTGGTGACCTTCTTGAATCTTATCTTCTTTCTCCTTTTGAAGCTGCAATGTCACCCCATTTACCAGATTCTCATATCCTTCTTCAATTTTGGATTGAATTTCTAATTTTACTTCATCAATATTTAGGGATTCCTTAACCTTCTTGCAAATTTCCTCTTCAAGTGTTTTGGTAAATTTTCCATCCAAAATCCTTGTTTCTTCTTGATTTGATAATTCTTCTTTTCTTCTTTCAATCTCTTAACCTCATCTAATTTTTTTTTATTATGGCTTCATAATCTACATATATCTTCATCTTTCTTCTTCAATTCTTCCCTTGAATTATCCTTTTTCCATTTTGATTTGCTACTATTTTCTAGCTTTATGTTATTAACCTCCTTAACGAGTGATTCATTAAGGGATTGCATGTTGAGGAAGTGATCATTTTTCTTTGTAATATATTTTCTTAGCTTCTCATTATCCTTTTGCAATTTGGAGACATTTTCTTTCGACTACTTTAACTCCTCTTGAATTTTATACATCTCCTCCCTTTTTGTATCCCTAATCCATTTATTTGAGAAGAGTTCTTCACAATTTTCCCATGTGATGTTGAGTCTAGTATCATGATCAATACTCATCCACCATTTACAAGCTTCACCAAACAAATAACTTTTTTCCATTACATCATTTATGCCATATTTCTTTACTATCTTCAACCATTCCATATGATTTATTTCATATTCATCTTCATTTCCAGTAAAGTAAGGTATTTCCATTGATTCGTAATTGAGATCTAACCCAAACCTCAATTTACAACCTTAATATATTAGTAATAATGATCTCAAATAGTTATAATCCCTGTTCCAATATGATATTCTATGTTTTCTCTTTCCAATAGATTTTGAATTAGCTCAATCTAACATCCCAATCAAAAGTTATGATAGTTTTAAGTAAACATACCTTTGAAACCCTGATTTGGAGTTTGTCCTCCTAGTTGACCTTTCTTCTAATGTATTTCTGAAATTTCAGCCCCTATGAGTTTCAAATTTTGACCTGAAGTACTATGAAATGTCTTCTCTACAATTCCACATGTCTGACGTAAATTGAATGTGCCAAGTGAAAGTTAGGGTAACTTTCCCAAACTTTGTCGAGTTTTGGATTTTCTGGGAGAGAGAACTTGTACAAAATGTCATGCATCTAATATTGAATACTAGATTATGAAATTCATACCCAAACTACTATGGACTTTCCTCTTTTCAATGCAACTGGTCTCACTAAATTTGGATCCTCTATGAAGAAGTTATGAAATTTTTACTCATAACACATGTTTGAGACTAGTTATAGGACTAGTCAAAAACCCTATCTTCCACACGACCCAGAAGCTGAAATTCATACCACAGGTACCCTGACATGTCTTCTAAACAACCTTCAAGTTTTTCTTTTTGAAGTGGCCCGCAAAAAAACGTTATAGCAAAAAATTCAAGATGACTTGCTTGAGGAAGAAAAACCCTGGGATCAGTTCTCTGATACCAAATGTAATGATCCAAATGTTTACAAATGTCATAACAAAACAAAAGTGCACACCATGTACAAAATGTGAGGGTGGAGCACAACTCCAAGATAGATAAGTTACATAATAAATCCTTAAATAGTATGATAACACCCTCCAAATAACCAATTACATTTATACATCACCATTCACATGTCTACAATAATGAATACCTGACCTCTATATATACTTATTCACACTTGCACATGAGGCCCCTTTATTATTAGGCCGACCTTGTTACATATATATTTACACATTACATGTACATTTGGCACCATATATGCCCCCCTTGGGGTCATATCATATACATTTAACCTTATATATTCCCCCTTTGGGTCATAACAACCTTACAAGACTACATCAGAAGATGCATCCACTTCACTATGGTCCTTACACCATCACCAAGGATATGGGCGACAATGATTTTGAGTTAAGTATTCCCCACTTCCTTGGCTTGCACCAAATATTTAATGTGGACCTCCTTTGACCATATTTTCCACCACTATTGGACACATCAGAGGTGGCAGAGTAGCTGACACCTAAAGAGATGAACCTTTACTGCATGGAACAAGAAACCATTGATGGGATCATGGACACAAAGGTTAAGGGAAGTTGCCAATAAAATATCCAACTCTATTGGGTTGTCAAAGCAAGACAACTACTGCACCAAGGTAAGTGGCTCACCAAGCGTCAAGTTCATCATAAGTTTCCCCATTTGATGTGGGCACTGAACGCAATGGAGACCATTGCTTTCTAAGAGGGGAGGACTGATCGAAGTGGACATCGGTGGCCACCCACATATTCCACCGGCTCAAAACATAGTTTCCATCTTGGTAATTTTCTACATTTTTTGGGGGGTGCTAAACTTCCACGATCGTTTTGAGGCCCTAAATGATTTATTTTGGCGTGATATCGCCCAGTAAATAGCCAAATACATGTACTGGGGCGATCATAATGTGTAATTCTTGGTTAGACCTTTCTAATGGGCTACCGAGCACCCCAAACGTAGATCGTATGCAAACGTTATGCCCCCAAGACGTTTATGTATCAACTAACCACATCGGGGCCCACAAACCTCTTGGTGTTTCATCTTTTGGGGTTAGGGTTTTCTCATCGATGTTTTATGTTAAAAGGCTGTAAGGCCTTTTGGCCTCACTGTAATCACTTATTGTGAATGCACGTAGCCATCATATCTTTTCTCAGAGATAAGATGCCACCATTCTAGTGAGTTCATTTCACTCTACATTTTTATAGTTTTTGCATATTTCATTCATTAATCAAAATTGAGTATTACTGTATCTTTGTTTTTCTTTCATACTTTTGTGTTTCATTTCATTCCCTCATAAATATGAATTGCTTAAATAAAGAAGAAGTAGACCCATTGATCAACACAAGAAAGAGAGTAGAAGACACACACTTGGTTGGTTGTGGAGCCTGATTATCTTCTTGATTCAGAGGTTTGTTTCAACTGTACTTGGATCCCATTCCCTAACGGGGGGGTGTTGGGGTGGCTTTCCGCCCCACAACTATTGCCAGGGGGGCGCGGAAAATTATTAGCCCCCTTGGCGGGGGATTCGGGGGCAGCGCCGCCGAAGCGAAATATTGGGAAAAATTGCCTTGTAAAATATTGTAATTTTGTAGTCAATCTAGACCATTCATTATAAGGTCGTACATCTGACAGTAGAAGTTATGTTAGGGTTTTTTTCCCTAGAAGGCAACCCTCTTTTATGAGAGAATTGTATTACAACTGTGTATGTGTGTGAATCTTGTATTATGAGAGAGGAGTCTGTGAGAGAAATAAGAAGAAGTTACAATGGGTGTGTTGTAGGTTGTATCCCTTCATTTGCTGGATAATAATAAAGGAAGGACCTAACAATTTCTCTGGTGGATGGAGCCCACACTGAGTGAACCACGTATATTCATGTCTCTATTGTATTATGTGTCTTCTATGTTTTATTTCCACATTTTTATTTTATTGTATTTCTCTGCGACCCTATTTCTCCCACAACTAGTAGCAGAGCGAAAGGTATGTCACAACAAAAGAGGGTTCCTGGTTTGAGTGGGAGAAATGGCGAAAGATGGAAAGTTTAGAGTTGAGAAATTTAATGGAAAAAAATACCAGTTATGAAGATGCAGATGGAATATTATTTATATCAGAAGGATCTATTCCTACCATTGGGTGGAATAAAAAAGAAGCCAACGACCATGAAGGACGAAGAATGGGAGGTTCTTGATAGAAAGGCACTAGGAATAATACGACCGAGCCTGGCAACATCAATGGCTTTCAATGTTTCAAAATAAAAGACAGCGAAGGAGCTGATGGATGCATTAGTTAAACTGTATGAAAAACCCTCAGCGTCCAATAAGGTATTTCTAATGAAGAGATTATTTAATATGAAGATGTCAAAAGGTGGGTATGTTGCAGATCATTTAAATGAATTTAATATTGTTACTAATAAGCTAAGTTATGTAAAAGTGGAATTTGGTGATGAGGTCAGGGCTCTTCTAATCTTGTGCTCATTGCCAAAAAGTTGGAATGGCTTGGTCATGGCTTTAAGTAACTTTGTCTCTGGTTCGAACAATCTAAAATTTGATGATGTTGTTGGAATTATCCTTAGCGAGGAAATGCGACGAAAATAACATATGAGACATCAAGTAATGCGTTGACTGTGGATAACAGAGGAAGACAAAAGGATAGAGGAAAGGGCTAATGGAACCGTGGGAATTATAGGAAGGGCAAATTCAAATCCAGACTGGGAAAGATAGAGTGTTGGAATTGTGGGAAGAAAGGACATCTAAAGAAACACTATAGAGCTCCAAAGAAACAAAGAGATGGACAACAAGAGAAAAATAAAGAAGCAAATGTAACACGTGATGTGTTCAAGATGCTTTGATTATTTATGTAGATAATATTTCTGAGTCTTGGGTAGTAGATTTAGGGGCTTCATTTCATTCCACACCCCATAGGAAACGTTTTCCAGATTATGTTCAAGGTGATTTTGGACATGTTCATTTGTGTGACGATGCACCATGAAAAATTGTTGGAATGGGTAATCTACAAATAAAGAAAAAGAATGGAAACCAATGGTTATTGAAAGAGGTAAGACACGTACTATATCTAAGGAAAAATCTAATTTCAATAGGACAATTGGCAAGTGAAGGTTGTATATCTATATTTACATATAAGGCATGGAAGGTCACCAAAGGATCACTGTTGATAGCAAAAGGAGAGAAGGTAGGTACATTGTATTTATGTACTGGTAATACTGATTCTTCTATCTCTTTAGCTTCTACAAGAGTGGATACAACACTATGGCATCATAGGCTTGGACATATGAATGAGAAGGGGATGCAGATACTTCACAAAAGAAATTTGTTGCCATATATTAAACAAATTGAGGCCAACCATGCCTCATCATCGGAACACCCAGCCACCCACACGCTCGAAGCAAGCGGATCATGCCTCAGAAGACGCAGAATGGGCCCCACCTTATTCTTATTTTAGGGGTTTCCTTACAACCCGTGATTAATCCAACTCAGTCAAACGGGATCGATGGAACACTATGCTGCAGAATTTTCCACAATAGCAAATTGTGTTCGTAATCTCCCGGGAGAAGCATATCTGGATACCTTCTTGGGTAGAATTTAGGAGTAGGTAGGGGCAGGAGTGAAATTCAAAGATTTGGATTTCTGTGAGCATTGTGTTTATGGAAAACATAAGACAATTGGATTTCCCAGAGTCAGAAAATAAAAGAAGAGTGGAAGGTTAGAGCTTGTGCATACAGATGTATGGGGACCAACTCAGGTATCATCTCTTGGTGGCTCTCGTTATTATGTTACTTTTATTGATGATGCAACTAGAAAAACTTGGGTTTATTACATTCAACAAAAATCTGATGTTTTTTAAACTTTTAAGAAATGGAAAGCTTTGGTTGAGAATGAAATGGGAAAAAGGTTGAAGTGTCTCAGATCAGACAATGGAGGTGAATATTGCAGCAAGGATTTTGATGATTACTGTTCATACCATGGGATTTGTAGAGAGAAATCAGTTCCAGGAACACCACAAGAAAATGGTGTGTTGCCATGAAAAGGATGAACATGATAATCATGGAGCATGTATGAAGTATGAAACTGCATGCAGGGTTGCCCTTATAGTTTTCAACAGATGTTATAGATATTGTTGTTTAATTGATAAAAAAAAGGACATTCAAGCTCTTTGGATGGTGGCATTCCAAAGGAGGCATGGACAGGTAAAAAGGTAATGTATTCATTTTTGAAGACTTTTGGTTGTGGAGCATTTGTCCATATTGATAAAGAAAATAGAACAAAACTTGAGGCAAAATTCAGGAAGTGTAGCTTTATTGGATACAATGTTAATGATTTTGGTTATCGTTTATGGGATTATGAAAATCACAAAATCATTAGGAGTAGAGATGCCATATTCAATGGGAAGGTCATGTACAAAGATCAATTGCAGGGAAAGAAACAAGAAAAAGAAAAACCAAAATACATAGTGCTTGATGAGATCACTGAAAAATAAATTCCAAAGGTACCAGACAATAAAAATGTACAACAACATGAACAACACATACCTCAAACTCCTACAAATGTTGTAAGAAGATCTATGAGGTTAAGTAGACCCCTTGAATGATACTCTCCTTCATTGTATTATTTATTGTTGATTGATTCTGGTGAACCATAATGTTATGATGAGGCAATGTAGGTAGACACTAAAAATAAGTGGGAGCAAGGAATGAAAGAGGAAATGGATTTCTTGGTAAATAACCAGACTTGGGAATTGGTTCAGTTGCCTGCAGGAAAAAGAGCATTGAAAAATAAATGGGTTTACAGGTTGAAGGAAGAAGATGGAGGAAAAAATGGTACAAGGCTAGACTTGTTGTAAAGGGGTTTGCACAAAAGAAATGTATATATTTTGATGAAATAGTTTCTCTTGTTGTTAAAATGACTTCAATTAGGACTATTTTAAGTCTTGTGGCAGTAGAAGATTTGCATCTTGAACAAGTAGATGTAAAAACAATTTTTCTCCATGGGGATTTGGAGGAAGAGATTTATATGCAACAGCCACAGGGGTATGATGTCAAAGGAAAGTAGAATTTGATATGCAGGTTGAAGAAGAGCTTGTATGGCCTAAAGTAAGATTCAAGGCAGTGGTATTTGAAGTTTGACGGTTTTATGACAGAACAAGGTTATAGTAGATGTCATTCTGATCACTGTATTTATTTTAAAAGGCTAGAAAATGGAAGCTATATTATCTTGCTATTGTATGTAGATGGCATGCTTGTTGTATGGTCTAATATGCAGGATATAAATGTGCTCAAGAATAAATTAGCTAATTCATTTGCTGTTAAGAACCCAATACTGAATACAAAAGCACCACAACAGATATAGAAGAACAATATAGAAAAACACAAGTTTATTATATCAAACCCTTGAGGTAGGGCAACACCATATAATGGATCCTATTATGGAAGGGATCCTCTCCTGTTCACTTGCCTCTTCAAGGGGGCATCCTCCTAACAACCTTGATGTAACATCAAGGTTTTAAGGTAAACATTTATGACAAGTCTAGTGTTTAAGGCTTGCCTAAATATTTGTAGGAGTAAACTAATCTTATGGCAAATGGACCTTATTTTCAGCCACAAATCTTATAGGAATTCCAAACATTACCAGAACTAATGGATCCAGATTATCAAAATATAAATTTCAAATCAATAAAAACTTTAAGTTTTTGTAACATAAAATTCTAACAAACTAAAATGAAGTTTAACAACCTTACTTTTATATTGACAATTTTCATATAATTTGAATTTTACATATTTCCTAACTAAATTTACATTTTAAAAATTATGAAATAAATTTAATACTATTTATAAAAATTAAAAATTATAAAATAAATTTAATACTATTTATAAAAATGTTTAAATGTAGTTATATTAAAGTGATTCAAAATGGATTTAAACAAATTTTATAATCCGTTCTATAAATTTTTTTGAAGCATTTGATCTAGTAAAAAACCCATGGAATCCTCAACAATGAAGAAATCATTATTGAATTTAAACCATGATTTAATTCTACGGAAATCCATTATTAAAATATATGTGTTTTTTAATCTTTATTTTGGCGTAATAATTTGAAGAAGATTCGCATAGTGAAGATGCCCAAGCAGTGAAGTTGATGAAAATTCGCAAGAAGATTCACATAGTGAAGATGCCCAAGCAGTGAAGTTGATGAAAATTTGCAAGAAGATTCACACAATTTTTTTTTTTTTTCTGTTGGGTTTAATGCCTTGAAAATTAAGGCAAGCCCAAGCAACGAAGCTGATGAAGATGCACAAGAAGATTCGCACAGGTGCAGTCGCAGGATACGAAGGTATGCTGCATGATTTGATGTTAACTTGTTTTTGGTTTGTTACATGGATATATTATGTGGGATTTTAAATTCTAGAGAAAGGAAGGTGAATGAGTTATTGAATATCTGCGTGTGTGGGAGAGGCAGAGGATGAATCCGCTATTGGGGAAAAACCCATGTAATCAGAGTGTATGTTTAATATTTAGCATGGAAATTTTGTTGTCTTTTAAGTATCTCTCATAAAAACCCGCTGCATAATTATATAATGTGCATTCTTAGGCAATGCAGATAAATGAAGGTGGAGTTGTTAAATATATGTGTAACAAGGGCAGAGATCGAGTCTTATTTTGGTGCAAAGCTCGTGTGGTCATTTACACATCAAATACAATTGATCTCTCTTCAATATTTTTATAATATATTACAGTTTTCTCTTAATGTTTTTCATGAGAATTTTGTTGTCTTTAAAGATTTCTCATAAGATTTCTCATAAGATTTTTTTTGTTTTTTGGGTTTAGTGGGTGGGGAAATTAAGACAGTGCCAAACAACTTAGCTTAGCTGATGTAGATTTCACAGGCACATTGGTATGTATGGCTTAGACTATCTCATTTTCTACTACTTAGTCTATCTCATTTTCTATTACTTAATTACTTAATTATATAGTGTGTTTTTTAAAATTTAGAGGTATTGTAGGTAAAGGAAAGTAGAGGAGTTGTTGAATAATCTTTGTGCCAGAGGGGCAGAGAATGTGTCCTCTTTAAGTGTAAAACCTATCTCAAATACATTTGATCTCTCTTCAATATTTTTATAATATATTGCAGTCTGTTTTTAATGTTCTTCATGAGAATTTCCCTGTCATCGTAAGATTTTTCATAAGATTTTTTTGTTTTTTTTTTCGGGTTTAGTGGGTGGGGAAATCAATGCAGCCCCAAGCAGCCTAGCTGATGCAGATTTCACCTGCACATTGGGTGCAGGAAAAGGTCAAGCACTCCCAAACAACCGAGCTAATGCTGATTTCACAGGCACATTGGTATGTATGGCTTAGTCTATCTTGTTTTCAACTATTTACTCTATCTTATTTTCTACTACTTAATTACATAGTGTGTGTTTTTCAAAATTTAGAGGTATTGTAGGTAAAGAAAGGTGGTGGAGTTGTTGAATAATTTTGTGCGAGTGGGGCAGAGAATGTGTACTCTTTTAGTGTAAAACCTATCTCAAATACAATTGATCTCTCTTCAATATTTTTATAATATATTACAGTCTATTTTTAATGGTTTTCATGATAATTTTGTTGTCTTTTCAAGATTTATCTTAAGAGTTGATGGTTTTGTTTTTATTGATTTAGTGGGTGGGGAAATCAAGGCAATCCCAAATAGCCTAGCTGATGCAGATTTCACCGACACATTGGGTGCAGGAAAAGGCTAAGCAAAAGGTATGTATGGCTTACTCTATCTCATTTTCTACTACTTAATTATATAGTGTGTGTTTTTTAAAATTGAGAGGTATTGTAGGTAAAGGAAGGTGGAGGAGTTGTTGAATAATCTTTGTGCGAGAGGGGCACAGAAAGAGTCCTCTTTTAGTGTAAAACCTATCTCAAATACAATTGATCTCTCTTCAATATTTTTATAATATATTATAGTATGTTTTTAATGTTTTTCATGATAATTTTGTTGTCTTTTAAAGATTTATTGTAAGATTTCTCATAAGATTTTTTGATTTTGTTTTTTTGGGTTCAGTGGGTGGGGAAATCAAGGCAGTCCCAAAAATCTTAGTTGATGCAGATTTCACAGGCACATTGGGCGCTGGAAAAGGCTAAGGAGAAGGTATGTATGGCTTAGTCTATCTCATTTTCTACTAAATTATATAGTGTGTGTTTTTTAAAATTTAGAGGTATTGTAGGTAAAGGAAGGTGGAGTTGTTAAATAATATTTGTGCGAGAGGGGCAGAGAATGAGTAATATTTTAGTGTAAAACCTATCTCAAATACAATTGATCTCTCTTCAATATTTTTATAATATATTACAGTATGTTTTTTTTGTTTTTCATGATAATTTTTTTGTCTTTAAAAGATTTATCGTAAGATTTCTCATAAGATTTTTTGATTTTGTTTTTTGGGTTCAGTGGATTGGGAAATCAAGGCAGTCCCAAGCCTAGCTGATGCAGATTTCATAGGCACATTGGGTGCAATAAAAGGCTAAGGAGAAGGTTTGTATGGCTTAGACTATCTCATTTTCTACTCCTTAATTATATGGTTTGCGTTTTTTAAAATTTAGAGGTATTGTAGGTAAATGAAGGTGGAGGAGTTGTTGTTGAATAATCTTTGTGCAAGAGGGGTAGAGAATGAGTCCTCTTATAATGTAAAACAGATCTAATCATTCTCATTTTGAATACATTTGATTTCCTCCCTCTTCACTTGTTTAGGGTTAATGATTTTTGGCTATCTTTTTAATATTTTTATAATATATTACAGTTTATGTTAATTATTTCTCATGATATTTTTGTTTCGTTTTACAAATTTTAGAAGTTATGCATGGTTGTTAGAACCTTCCCCTAGGCTTGATTTGTACCTAAATTAACGAGTATCAGATATGAAGAGGGTTCCCCTTGCCTGACAAATGGGGGGGTCACCTTAATTGGCACCATCAAAAATATCCCCAAGCCCTCAACTTTCTAGTTGGCTCATGATTAAGTTGCTTTTGAGGCATGCTTTTTGGAGGGAATTTGTATCTAGCAATAGTTGACCTACATTGGGATGCACATTTAAAGGTAGGATTGAATTTATTGTCAAATATTCTAGCATTCCTTGCAAGCCAAAAATTCAAATATCCTAGTCAACAATAAAAAGGAGGGCTCTAAATTCTTTAAGCTCTTGCTTCTTCTGCCCGTGGTTCAAGCACATTGCAATTGGCTTGAACCTTACCATCGTCCTCCTACCCTTTTCAATTGTTCCATTTCCTCCCAAACCTATCTAGCATATGCATATGAAATTAGCAAGAGACATATGATTTCCTCTCACTCCTTAAATAAGACACACCTACTAGGACCATGATTGTTCCTCCTCTAAGAGCCTCCCATGTGAGGGCATTATTTTTTATGGATAACTAAAGAAAGATTCTTACCTTCAATGGAGACCTGATTTTCTGTAGTGGTTTCTATCACCATTAAAAATATTCAGGCCTATCACTTCCATACATGCCTTTGTATCTTAGTTTTGGAGTGTAGATCCCTAGAGTAAAATTCTTGGACCAAACCAATTCATCTTCCACCTGAATTCCACAATGAATTACCTTTAGTTTTTCTATATATGCCTCCCACAACTTCCCCTCATGACCACCCAAATCTAATTGATTTGCATTTTTTGACTCATGGTGCCAGATAGTGGACAACTTTGGAGATCTGCTTGAGCTGGGTTAAGGATCCCTTTTCTTCGAAGAGTTGCGATTACATTGTTAGGAAGCTTAGAAAAACCTCCACGCCCCACCCATGGATCTATTCCCATATTAACTTTTTCTCTTCCAACTTTCCACATTAGCAAATTCCCCACTAGTGGGAAGGCTAAACCTATGACCTTCTATATTATTGACACATTTCAAATGTTTTTCGAGGGTCTTCTGATCCATCCTGCTATAGTACCAAGGTAAATGTATTTATGGGTGATGACCTGGCCCATCCCTTGGTATGAGTCTACAAAGGTCTTGGTAGCTAGTGCCTTCCGAAAACGATGAATAATATTGAGTCCCCAACTTCCCAAGTGTTAGGCTTAGCTATGGTTTCCATTTCACTAGAGATATTCCTTCACTTTCCTTTTAACCATGCCTCAAACATGTAAAACTATTTTTCTTGATTTTTTTTAGAATCCCCTTTGGAATAAAAACCAATGAGTGCCAAATACACTAGGATTGTTTTTAGCATTGATTTAAAGAAATGCTTTTCGAGGGTCTTTTGATCTATCCTTCTATAGTACCAAGGTAAATGTATCTATGGATGATGACCTAGCCCTGCCATTGTTATGAGTCTACAAAGGTCTTGGTAGCTAGTGCCTTCCGAAAATGATGAATATTCGAGGCCCCAACCTCCCAGGTGTTAGGCTTAGCTATCGTTGCAATTTCACTAGAGATATTCCTTCACTTTATTTTTAACCATACCTCAAACATTTGAAACTATTTTTCTTGATTTATTTCTAGAATCCCCTCTTGAACAAAAACCAATGAGTGCTAATACACTAGGATTGTTTTCAGCATTGATTTAAACAAAATAATGCGTCCTCCTTTAGATAACCATCTGTTACAACAAAACTTAATTCTCCTTTCAACTTTGGCTATGAGCCATTTTCATTGATTGACCTTGCGATCATTTGGTTTGTTATATCACTCCAATTATTTGCATTTTACTTGGAAGTTTTAGATGAGGGATTGTCTTGATTTGTTCCTCTTCCACTTCATTGAAAGCAATTAAATATTTTTGCATATTTACCATCATACCTATACCTAGGCAATATGTTTTTAATATCTCCCTTAATTTAGAAGAATCTCTCCCTCAACCATTAAAGAGTAAAAGAACATCATCCACAATAAGTAAATGAGTCAATGTAAGAGTTTTACCTAACCGTATACATTTTGTAGATCCCATTCTTCATGCATCTAGGAAAGAACTCTTGATCCTTTTAGCTACTATCATAAATAACAAAGGTGATCAACAGTAGCATTGTTTGAGCCCTTTTGATGGTGTAAAGCAAGTGGATGCTAATCCAACAAATAAAACCGCAAATAAAACTAATGTCAGGCAATTCATTCTACAGTTCACTAAATGGACACAAAAACCTATTTGTATCAAAACTGACCTTAGATACAACTAGTTTCCCCAATTAGATACAACTAATTTAGAAGAACCTCTTCTTGAATAAGTAAATGAGTCAATGTAAGAGTTCTCCCTTACCTTATACATTTGGTATATCCCATTCTTGTTGTGTCTAGGAAAATACTCTTGAGCCTTTTAACTACTATTAGAAATAACAAAGGTGATCAAGGGTAGCGTTATCTGAGCCCTTTTCATGGTCTAAAGAAAGCGAATGCCGACCCATCAATTATGTAAGAGTTGTCCCTAACCTTATACATTTTGTAGATCCCATTCTTGTTGCATCTAAGAAAGCACTCTTGATCCCTTTAACTACTACCATAAATAGCAAAGGTAATTAATGGTAGCGTTATCTGAACCCTTTTTATGGTCTAAAGAAAGTGGATTCCAACCCATCGATTAAGACTGGAAATGAAACTAATGTTAAGCAATTCATTATCCATTTCACTAAATGGACACTTAAACCTATGTGTATCAACATGAACCTGATACTAGTTTTCCCGATCATATCCCTCGAAAAGCTCCGACTTTACAATCATAGATTGCAACTTCTTTGTTTTAATAGTATGTATCTTTGTGCCACTACTACTACATCGCCTATTTATATAACTATGGAGGAGCCCAAATTGCACTTCTGAAATTGTCTCATAGCATTATCTGTACTCTCATTTCTCTTGTCTTGGCACATCTCTAGCCATAATGCCCTACTTTTAAGTCTCCATAGGGCCTTGGCATTTGCAAGAACTTTCATCTTCTTTTGTTCTAGAACCCTTCAATTTGCCTAATTTTTTTCAACAATAAGATTGACATCTTCTTTATCACAAATTTATGTGATTTTTGTTCCAAGTGATATTCATGCTTGTTCATCCTTTTTAATTCTCTTGTCATTTTCACATGAGATTATTTGAGGGAGGCATCAAATGTCATCCATTTGCTCTAACAAATTTGACAAAGTCTTCCTTCTCCAGCTGAGTAGAGTTAAATTTGACTTTGCTTGGGGGATTACATTCCTCCCTTGTTATTTTGAGAAATATTAGCAATTTTTTTGATTCACCTCACACCTCGACCTAGGTTCTTATCCTATTGTAATCACTCAATAGGGAGGCAAAAACTAAAAAGTGGTCTATTCTCTTCATCACCCTTTCTCCCCCCATACTCATGTTACTTTAGGTAGGAACTAGTTTGGGTTATACATCAACAAAGCTCGCCTCCAATTTGTTTATAAATAATTCAATTGAAGGTTTTTCCCCAGTAGCATCCCCCCAGACTCTTCTCTGCTTCTTGTAAAATTCAAATCCCCTCCAACGATAACATTACTTCTTCTCATGAAATCTTCAGCTAATAGGCCTTCTTAAAATGGCACCCTATCATCATAGGGCTCTTAAACAATGACACCATTTAATATTTCCCATAGCTCTGATCTGGCTCCCAAGGCTCTTTGCAACTGTAGCAAAGTTCCCTGCTCCTAATGGGTGTAGGATCAATCTGTGCTTCCTTCCATCTACCAGCTGGTAGTGATGTATCTAACTCCTTGACTGCTTTGGCTCTGGTTCTGTTTTCCTCTGCTATGCTGACCTAATGTGTAACCTCATCTTTGCTCCACCTAGGATTTTTTTATGGATACAAACTGTTGGAATGTTACTTAAGCCCTAAATCTCTCACTAAGGGCGTAATATTCCCTTTCACAATATACGATCCCTCTAGCAAAGTCCATAAAATCCATATATCCTTATGGAAGACCCCTCAAGATGGGAGGAATCTTCGTTCTGTTACCACTGTAGAGTTCCCAACTAGATCTAATTGGAACATTGAGTTTTGATTGTGTTTTATGTGTTTCTGCTTGTGGCATTTTGTCAAACACTTTGCTGATTTTAGTCTCTTGAGCTGTGATGGGGTTTATAATGATGGTTTAATGTGTGTTTGCAACAAGTAAAGATAACAATGCAGCCAACAACATGTATACAACAAGATACAGTAGAAACAACTCAAGTAAACAACACAAATACCTCAGATATGATTTTATTCATAATAATAGCTGACCTCATACAAAATGGGACAGATCTAGAATACATAGAGTGTATGGCTAATAATGCCTCCAAGATAGAAAGGAATGATGAATATATGGTCCCCTAAGAGTCCTCCATTGCTGCATACAAAAGATATATGAGATCCAACCTGTAATCTAGTTGCTGATGGTGTCTACTCTGTAGCAAGTGCGCCCTCCTTGGCTGAAGCAATCCAAGAATTCAGCCTCCAAGGGTTTGACACAATATCGACTGAAACCCACTGCCAAAAGGTAGATTGGGGGCTGGGTAACCCCTATGCCAAATCTCCAATCTATTGGGATGGGTCTTCCCCTCCAAAACACAAGATCTCCTATGGCTAGTGCGTTCTCCTCAAGACGAAATGTGCTCCACTGGTAGAAGAAATGAATGCTCTGATGAATAACCTCAAAAATTGCTATAAAAAGGCGCTATGGTGATGGCTACCAACCTTGGAGTGAGATCTACTGAGAATCTGGTCACCTCTGAGCAAATCGAGCTACTCTGTCAAGATTGGTGCGCCCTAGCTCTGCAAAAACCCTCCAACAATACGCCCTGCCTCCACAAAGGCTACTGGAAATGAATAGATCTGATGTAGAATGGTGAGGGAGAGGAATATTTCATCTCTGTGACCAAGCTTGGACCAGGTTGGGTGGAATCTTTGACCACCGAGCTGATCTCTAGGGCTTATTCAATCAAAGCCCTAAAAACCCCAAGTGCATGGGCTCTCTAGCAAGAAGCCAGACATCAAAATGATAATCAACATAATGAGAGAATAGAGGCACCTATCTCTCTTTTATACCCCCTATATATATTTTATACCCCATGTTCGCCTTTTCTCTCCAAGTGACTTTTACTTTATTTTATTATTCCTTAATTAAATCACTTAATTAATTAATTAATTAAGCACTTTACCTCTAAAAAAATGATTTATCCATCCTTATGGATTCTCCGACCATTGAAAGTCACTTTTCATCATCTTATCTTTTAGTTCTCTTCCTCCTGATTCTAATGAACTATTACACTAAGAGGTTTCTCCAAGTAATATGGCCAATATGACCTTCTTAGTGAATTTAATTAAAATATAACCCATAATAACTCAAAATTACGGAAATCGTCAGAATGCAATAGAACCAAAAGCAAGCTGTGCGGAATGGATCCTGATGATGAAATATGATGAACGATGCAAGTTGTTCCCAATAAAACCCCTCAATATCTTCAGAACTCGTTGTCACCCATATCTGGCTACTCTAGTATGCATAACACTCCGTAATGTGATAATGTCCAAAAGTGGGGACATTACAATAATAAAAAGGAAGCCTCTAAATTCTTTAATCTCTTGCTTCTTCTGCTTGCGAGTCAAGCACTTTGGAATTGACTTGATCCTTTCCATTCTCCTACCCTTGTCATTCTTTCCATTTCCTCCCAAACGTGTTTGGCATATGCATATGAAATTATCAAGTGACAATGATTTCCTCTCACTCTTTGCATAAGACACACCTAGTAGGACCATGATTGTTCCTCCTCTATAGAGCCTCCCAAGTAAGGTCCTTATTCTTTATGGCTAACTAGATAAAGATTCTTACCTTAAATGGGGACCCGATTTTCCATATTGGTTTCTATCACCATTAAAAATATTCAGGCCTATGACTTCCATACATGGCTTTGTATCTTTAGTTTTGGAGTGGTAGATCCCTAAAGTAGAATTATTGGACCAAAGCAATTCATCTTCCACCTCCTCTTTCAAGATGAATTACCTTCATTTTTTCTATATATGCCTTCGATAGATTCCCTTCATGACCACCCAAATCTAATTGATCTGCACTTTTTGACTCATGGTGCCAGATAGTGGACACATTTGGAGATATGCTTGAGCTAGATTAAGGATGCCTCTTCTTTGAAGAGTTGCGATTGGATTGTTACAAAGTTTATACATACCTCAAATCCCCACCCATGGATCTAATCCCAACTTAACTGTCTCTCGTCTAACTTTCCACGCTTGTAAATTCTGACACTAGTGGGATGTTAGGGTCCTAACCCGCACATAGGTAGATCAATATATTCAGATGTAATAAAGGTCAATATTAATAAGGCCTTTCAATAAAATAGAATAAGGTGGATGTAAGAAGACCTAATAGAAGCTTCCGCTTCTAGAAGGATCTTCCTCTAGATGATTCTCTTGATAGACATATTTATTATAAATAAGGGTCGAGGGTATGAAAACCCTAGCTTGGAGATTATTGTAACAGAGCACTGCTCGACTGGAGGTTGCCCCCTCGAAGAGGCTCGCGAACATTGCTTTTTGAATCAAAGTTCTATTTCTATTGTTATTCTTATATCATTTTTGTGTTATTGTGGAGATTATGTTGGTTATATTACTGTTATTCTACCATTTCTACCATTTTATTTTTGATCTGCATACTTTTTATATCTGGTATATTACAAGTGGTATCATAGCACTTTCCTTGGAAAAAATTGTGGGAATTTTTTTTCCAAGGTAGAGATGTATTCCGACGTCTTTAAGCCACAGAGATCTGTCTTTATGCGCATAAACCCACGGTCGAGGGATTCATACACGCAGGAAATACAAGTGGTTCTTAAGTGCACATTTGTTTGTAGTGCATCAGACATCACCTGTGTACGGATCGACATAGATTTCCTGAAGCCCTCTTTAGATAAACCGATCGGCCGCCTGACTGCTATAGTGCCACCGAGAACAACACTCGAGAAGATACTCTCTAGTACTTGGGTAGTCGGGTAGTACGACTAAGGGTACAATCTATCCTCCTTAGTTAATGCCCTGAGATATTGGGCCGAGTACTATTGTTGGACCCCGCACGTATATCAGAGAGTTATAGCATAGGGCAAACCCTTGTCTGTAGAACCCTTGAATACCTAACCCTTGGGGGACATAAACATAAACAAATTAAAACAGACAAGATCTATTGTCGTGCAACTGTGTTTGGGTTTCCAAGTAAATACACATTTCTTTCTGGTTAAGAATTTGGGGATTTAATCGTTGCAGTATTCTTCAGACCGGAGTATAACTCCGTAGGTGTAAAAGAGTATGGAATTTTTTTCACCATTATTTGAGACCTATTCCATTGGATTCATCTCTTTTCCCTTATCACATTCATCCATATCATTTTTCGGCAAAATTTTTGACCCCGCCCACCCCTTTTCAGTTCACCCATCCTCATGGCCCATACCCATAGCCAAGACCTGGAAGCTCGCTTCAACACCTTGCAATCTGGTTTCCTTGAGACCCAAAAAGAAGTGAAACAACTCAGTGCTACTGTTGCCTCCATCGATAGATCCATCAATACAACCATAAATACAACCATGCAATCCTCAATGGAGGAAGTCAAACAAGAACTGACCACCCAGCTTGAATCTGTCTTTGCATCACTCTGCACCAAACTCAAGATCCCTATAGATGACCCTTTCTCTAACGCACCTCCAAAGACTGAAGGTGAACATTCCTCCCATTCCCATACCTTTCATCCCCATCACTTTCAACGTGACCTACGCATTCCATGGGTGGATGTGACCAAATTTGATGGCTCAGACCCCACTGGTTGGGTAACCCAAATGGAACATTATTTCTCTTTATATGGCATTATAGATAACTTGGCCAAACTCCAGTATGATGTTCTCCATCTAGATCAAGAACGTCGAAAATGGTGGCAATGGAGAAAAACTTCCCGTTAAGGGTAATATTGCTTGGACCCAATTTGTGACTAAGCTTTATGAACGCTTTGACACAGACACCAACCATTTGGGCCGCTTGACAAAGTTGAAACAATCAGGAACAGTAGAAGACTTCATAGATGCCTTTGAGCGCTTGGCTTTTTGAACAGAGGGCATGACTGATGGTTTCCTTCGAGAGTGTTTTATCAGTGGCCTCAAGGATGAGATTCGGGCCCATGTCCTCATGGCTCGACCCTCGAGTTGGGTGGAGGATACTAAAAGAGCTAAAGAAGAAAAACATGTTGTATCCTCTCAAAACCGAAAACCCTCCTTTATCCCTCGCCCTAAACCCGTAAATCCCACTACTCCCTCCGCCCCATTAAAGATCCAAAAATTGATTAGGGCTGAAATGGATGAACGCCAACTCAAAGGCCTTTGTTATAATTGTGATGACAAATATTTCTCGGGCCACAAGTGTAAGGAACAAAAGATTTTTATGGCCATCTTTGAGAATATTTTGGAAGAGGATGTTGAAACTCCCCTTATGTTTGAGTCACTTGAAATCATTGACATAACCCCTCCCTCAGACCCTCCCGAAGTGGAACCGGTCATTTCCCTCAATGCTCTCACTGGCTTCTCCGCTCCCCAAACCCTCAAGTTAATCGGCTACATCAAGCATCAGAAGGTCATCATTCTGGTTGATAGTGGAAGCACCCATAATTTTATTCATTGCCGCATTTCCCAAGAAACTCATTGCTACATCCATGCCGTCAACAATTTCCAAATCATGATTGCCAATGGTGGTTCCATGAAATGTGAAGGGCGCTGCAAAAATGTGCGTCTCCAAATCGGTGACTACCACCTAAAATCCCATATGTTTGCTATCAACATGGGTTGTTGTGACATTGTGTTGGGTGCAGATTGGATAAGAACTTTGGGTCCCATTCTCATGGATTTTAAGGCATTAACCATGCAATTCGACCAGGAAGACCACCAATATAAATTCCAAGGCATCACTGCTGGTTCACCTAAGGTCATTAGTTCCCATCGCATGGAAAAGCTGCTTAAAAAAGGTCATTCTGGTGTCATTGTCCAACTCCATGCCATACAAGCAACAGAGACACCCCTGGTGCCACAAGACCTCCAAGCCCTCCTTTCTAAACATCAAATGGTATTTTCCACTCCCCAAGGACTCCCTCCTTCCCGCAGTGTTCATGATCATTCCATTCCCCTTGTACCTGGAAGCCTTCCTTTCAATATCCGTCCATATCACCACCCCTTTTCACAAAAAAATGAAATTGAGAAAATGGTCCAGGAACTCCTTAATGTAGGCGTTATCCGCCCTAGTATGAGCCCTTACTCTTCTTCTGTAGTCATGGTCCTGAAGAAAAAAAGTTCTTGGAGAATGTGTCCTGACTTCTGTGCCCTCAACAAACTGATCATTAAAGACAAATTTCCCATTCCTGTCATTGATGACCTCCTGGATGAATTGAGTGGCGCCCAATTCTTTACTAAACTTGATCTTCACTCGGGCTATCACCAGATACCTATGAAAGAGGCAGACATTCCCAAGATGGCCTTTCGAACTCATGAGGGCCACTATGAGTTTTCGGTCATGCCCTTTGGCTTATGTAATGCCCCCTCCACCTTCCAAAGCCTCATGAATCATGTCTTTCGTCTGTTTCTTCGTCATTTTGTCTTAGTTTTCTTTGATGATATCCTCATCTATAGCAAAACCTGGACAAACCATCTTACTGATGTGGATAGAGTTCTCCATCTACTCTCTCAGCACCAACTTTTCCTGAAACAGTCTAAATGTGCTTTTGGTGCCTCAGAAGTAGAATACTTGGGTCATCTGGTTGGCAAGGATGGCGTCAGGGTGGATCTGAAAAAGATTGAAGCTATGCAAGACTAGTTGCACCCAAAGAATCTCAAAAGCTTGTGTGGATTTCTGGGCTTAATAGGGTATTATCACAAGTTCAAGTTTGTTAAGAGTTATGGAAAGATTGTAGCACCTCTCACTGCTCTCGTAAAAAAGAACTCTTTCACTTGGACTCCAGCCGCTGCTCAAGCTTTTCAAACCTTGAAGACGACCATGTGCACCACTTCGGTTCTGGCCCTTCCTGATTTCACAAAGACCTTTGTGTTGGAATGTGATGCCTCAGGGAAAGGAATCGGTGTTGTCCTTATGCAAGAGGGTCGACCTTTGGCCTTCACCAACAAGAAACTATCTGAAAGGAATCTGGGCAAACCCATTTATGAAAAGGAAATGTTGGCTATTCTACATGCCGTTGATCTGTGGCGCCCTTATCTCTTGGGGAAACATTTCCAAATTAAGACAGATCATCAAAACCTCAAGTACTTTCTGGAACAACGCATTTCCTCCATGGAGAAATAAAAATGGGTGACTAAGCTCTTTGGATATGATTATGAGATCATTTACAAGAAGGGAAAAGACAATGTGGTGGTGGATGCACTGTCCCGAAAATATGAAGAAGAGGGATCCCTTTTTTCTCTTTCCTTCATTGTACCAGATTGGCTCCAAGCTGTGCGCCGGGAATGGCTACAAGATACCAAAAGTTCGCATCTAATCCAACAACTACAGACCAATGCTCCAGCTCCCCCAGGGTACTCTTGGCTCCAAGATGAGCTTCAATACAAAGGCCGTTTGTATTTAAGCAAACAATCAAAGCTTAAATCCAAGGTACTTTCTGAGCTTCATGCTACACCCACAACGGGGCACTTCGGGTTCACCAAAACCTATGACAGGGTCAAACGTTCTTTTTTCTGGGATGGTATGAAACATGACATCTGTAATTTTGTCGCTAAATGTGAGGTGTGTCAACGCAACAAGGGAGAAACAGTCAAATATTCGAGCACACTACAACCGCTTCTGATTCCACCTGCTATTTGGAAGGATATCTCTATGGAATTTATTACCGGCTTACCCAAATCGGTAAATAAATCAGTCATAATGGTGGTTGTTAATCGCCTTTCCAAGTATGCTCATTTCTGTGCTCTTCAACACCCATTTACTGCATCCATGGTGGCTCAAATTTTCATGGACCAGGTCATCAAGCTTCATGGCATGCCACACTCTATTGTTTCTGATTGTGACCCAACTTTCACAAGCAATTTTTGGCAAGAACTGTTTAAGCTACAAGGCACCCAATTGCATCTCAACACAGTTTATCATTCCCAGACTGATGGTCAAACGAAAGTTGTCAACAAGTGTTTGGAAACATATCTGAGGTGTTTTGCCTCTGAAAAGAAAAATCAATGGGCTCAATGGTTACCCCTAGCTGAATGGTGGTACAACACTTCATACCATACAACTACACGCATGACTCCTTTTGAAGTGGTATATGGACAGAAGCCACATTCAGTTCTCTCATACTTACCGGGTACCTCGAAGGTCCAGGCGGTTGACCAAACACTTACAGTTTGAGAGGATATTCTTCGTACCCTTAAGGATAACTTGGTCATGGCACATAATCGCATGAAGCAACAAGAAGATCAAGGTCACTTTGAACGTCAATTTGCAGAAGGGGATCAGGTGTTTCTGCAATTGCAACCATACAAGCAAACTTCCCTGAAGGCCGAGCATTGTCAGAAGCTAGCGCCCAAATTTAATGGTCCTTATACAGTTCTCAAGCATGTGGGACAAGTCGCCTATCAGTTAGCTCTGCCCAGCCAGTCGAAGCTACATCCTGTTTTTCATGTTTCATGGTTAAAGAAGGTGATTGGAACTAGGTGCCAAATTCAAACCAACCTCCCTGAGTTAGCTAAAGAAGGATCCATTTGGCTATAGCCAGAAGCAATTTTGGACCATTGTGAGTGTCGCCTGCGTCAGAGAACCATCAAGGAAGTGCTAGTCTAGTGGAAAGATACAACTCCAACAGATTCCACTTGAGAACCAGCTACCATTCTGTAGCAGTTTCCACATCTCAAGCCTTGAGGACAAGGCTGGTTTTAAGGGGGCGAACATGTTAGGGTCCTAACCTGCACATAGGTAGATCAATATATTCGGATGTAATAAAGGTCAATATTAATAAGGCCTTTCAATAAAATAGAATAAGGTGGATGTAAGAAGACCTAATAGAAGCTTCCGCTTCTAGAAGGATCTTCCTCTAGATGCTTCTCTTGATAGACATATTTAGTATAAATAAGGGTCGAGGGTATGAAAACCCTAGCTTGGAGATTATTGTAATAGAGCGCAGCTCGACTGGAGGTTTCCCCCTCGAAGAGGCCCGTGAACATTGCTTTCTGAATCAAAGTGTTATTTCTGTTGTTATTATTATATCATTTATGTGTTATTGTGGAGATTATGCTGGTTATATTACTGTTATTCTACCATTTCTAGCATTTTATTTCTGTTCTGCATACTTTTTATATCTGGTATATTACATGGGAAGGCTAAACCCATGGCGTTCCATATTATTGACACATTTTGAATGCTTCTTGAGGGTCTTTTGATCCATCCTTCTATAGTACCAAGGTAAATGTGTTTATCGGTGAGGACGTGGCACATCACTTGTTATGGGTCTACAAAGGTTTTGGTAGCTAGTGCCTTCCCAAAATGATGAATACTCTTGAGGCTCCAACCTTCCAAGTGTTACCCTTAGCCATGGTTTCCATTTAACTAGAGACATTCCTTCACTTTATTTTTAACCATACCTCAAACTTCTAAAACTAATTTTCTTGATTTTTTCTAGAATCCCCCTTGGAATAAAAACTAATGAGTGCTAATAGACTAGGATTGCTTTTAGCACCGATTTAACCTAAAGAAGTCTTCCAAATCTAGATAACCTTCTGTTACACAACAAGTTAATTCTCCTTTCAACTTTGGCTATGAGCCATTTTCAATAGGATTCCTTTTAGCACCGATTTATCCAAATAAGTC
>ML781740.1:1311040-1339497 GCA_009831015.1 Picea engelmannii | reverse complement strand
AGGAGGAGGCTCTGATAGAGTCCAGGAATGGCAATCAATTGCATCCAGGAGGAGGCTTGGATATAGTTGCTAGCTTCCTCAAGAGGATCACTCAGATTCATGATCAACTTGTAGCCATTGTTGAGGCAGTTGATGACATAGAGATGGTGAATGTGGCATTAAATGGTTTTCTTGGGTCTTGGGAACCATTTGTGTTGGGGATTTATCCACGAGAGAAGTTGCCACCATTTGACAGACTGTGGATCGGTTGCATCCAGGAGGAGGCTCTGATAGAGTCCAATAATGGCAATCAATTACATCCAGGAGGAGGCTCGGATAGAGTCTAGGAATGGCTGCAAGCAGAGAGGTAGTGATGATGAGAACCCAACCCTAGCTTCCCATGCTAGGAAGGGCAGAAGAAATTGTTCTCCAAGGAGAGAGACATCTCCAGAACAAAGGAAGAGGAAGGACCCTAGCAAGGTCAAGTATTTTTCTTGTCATACGCTAGGTCACTATACTTCACAATGTTGACAGCGAAAGAAAGGGAAAGGCAAGCAATAGGCATCATCAACAGAAGTGGATGAGGAAGCAAGGAAGGGGAAGCAATAGGTCACTATGCTTCATAGTGTCCACGATGAAGAAAGGGAAAGGGAAGCAATAGGTATCATCAATAGAAATGGATGAGGTTGCAGACATGCTTCAGAGGGAGTTCTTATTAGTCTCTGCCTTTTCTGGTACAATTTCCAGTAGTGGGACTTGGTTAGTGGATAGTGGAGCCACATGTTATATGACAGGAACACGTGAGTTGTTCGAGAGCTTCATAGAGTCCAACTTAGATATGTATGTGGAACTTGGTATGGGGACCAAGCATGTAGTATAGGGATCTTGAACAATGTCATTTTGGATGGAGTCAAGAGATGTGTTTAGAGTGACAAATGTGCTATGGGTACCAAAAATCGACGATTGAGAAGAAGGGACTTGGGGTATTGTTCCAGGATGGACATGCACTGATCATGCCTAGAGGATCTAGCTCAGACACAACAGTTGTTCTAGGAGTTAGAGAGAGAAACTTGGATAGGATAAAGGGCCAGCTTATGTGAGTAATGAAAATTAGTAGCGAAGTGGTAGTGGACAAAGAGAAGGTAGCTCTGAAGGTTGTACAGACTTGGAGGGAGTCAAATTTCAGAGGGAGTCAATAGGCTTAGAGGGAGAGTCAGTTCTCTAGAGGAAGTCAACCTTCAGGTTCAGGTGGGAGAGATGAGTCTTCCATGAATGTCAAGAAGGTGTCATGGGTTGAGATGGCTATGTAGGATGCTTATAAGTGGAAGGCTTATAGGAGTAGGGTGTCTTCCAAGATGGGTTCAAGTCATACAATGATATTTTCTTCTATGTCAGAGGGAGCAACTGTGGTAGCAGATCCAGTCTGGGAGGCAGAGCCACTTCTAGTGTGGGAGACTGAGCTACTTCCAGGTAATGGTGGATGGAATATACCTCCATTGCTAAGAGGGAGTGTTGATGTTTTGTAGCATCGAGAGGTATTCCCACATTGGCCTTGGTGTTGGGCATGTGGGAATTGTTGTTGGCACTCACATTGCATTAAGAAAAACCTTTTTGTATGGAGTTGGGGTTTGGAATTGTGTTCTTGGGGCTTCACACTCATATGGAGGAATAAACAATTCTAATTTAATGTCAAGTTTAGAAGGGGTTCCTAAAATCTCTCATTAGACTCCTATAAAAGGAGAGTCAATGTGAGGAGACATGACACATATGAATGTGACATTATGGAGTTGGCCAAGGAGATTGGGGTGGCAATTTTAGCAAGGAAATTCTTCACTTGGGAAAATCTAGGGTTTATGGACTTTCTTCTTTTTAGTTTTCGAGCCAAGGAAGAGAAGCCACACGTGTGAGGGAAGAAGAGTAAGAGGAAAACACTTGTGGAGTTGTATAGTCTGTAAAACATGCCGTACACGTGTGACCGTACAGTAGAAGCAACTGCAAAAAACAAGTTGCACGTGTGAGCTATACAGTTTATATAGTACGTGTAGACCGTACAACTGACGTTAGCAGGCCGTACAACAAAACTGCAGGGAGATGTTAGCTAGAGTTTGTAGTAGGTTTGCAAGTTGGAAGTTTTTTTCGGAATTTTGTTGAATTTGTAATTTTGCTGAGAGGATTGGTTTTTACCTCAGGAAATTCTCAATTTGAAAATTTTACAGAACAAAGATTTATGTCTCTTGTGCATGGATGTTTTCTCTTTGATCTTTGTGCTTCTTATATAATTTTCTGTCATAATTTCAATGTAAAATTATTTAGTGATAACATCCCTAGCTAACTGTTTGAGGACACTTGGAAATAATTCTTAGATCTGAAATTGAATGCATTAAATGCTTAAAAATTGACAATAAAAATATAGAGGCCGGCAAATAGAACCTCCTTGTTTTTGAGCACGATCCTCCCCTAAATTAAATCCTGTACTGCATATAGAACAACACTACCATGAAAACTCTCCACAGATGCAATGGCCATTGCAGAACCCATCGAGCCCTCTACAAATCTTGATTTCCACACTTATAAGAGAAAGCTCACATGGGAATTTAATCCACGTATGCGAGCAGGGAAGAGGAACGCCTGAGAGTCACCACCCTTTAGCTCATGGGCGTGAAAAATGAAAGGGAAGGAGACATCAAGGTAGAACATGAACCCCGCCAACCGCATTCACCAACATTTCACCTTTTGACAACCTAGCACCTTCCTTGGGCTAGTTATAAGCAAGAGAGTTTAAGTGTCATTTGATGTGGAAGAGTTTGAACTTATCAAATATTTTACTCAGATTGATAATATGATTTATTATTCCATTGAATAAATTGCCTCCAGATTGGGTTATGTTGTTGACCATTCGAATCACCATCATTGAATCTCCAAAAATTACTAGTTTGGTGACATATCTTTCCTTGGCGATACTTGGTCCCTGGAGAAGAGCATAGGATTCAACAGTATTGTTAGATGCGTCTCTCAATCCCCAAGAATAGTGAGTGACAATGTTTCCTCCGGGATCAAGAAGACTCCCACTTTCCCCTGCCACTCTAATTATTCTTTTGTCATTTGCCCATGAGATTGTTGCCCTTTTTACATATTCAAGATTCAAAGCACATTGTAGGCTTGTAGACACTTTGAGGGAGGCATCAAATGGCATCAATTTGCTCTAACCAATCTTACAAAGTCCTCATTCTCCAACGAAATAGAGTTAAATTTAAATGGGGTTGGGGGCTTACATTCCTCCCTTGTTATTTGGAGAAAAAATAGCATATGATTTGATTCATCTCCAACCTTGACCTAGGTTCTTATCCTATTGTGATCACTCATCAGGGAGGCAAAAACTAAAAAGTGTTCTATTCTCTTAGTCACCCTTTCTCTTCCCATCTTCATGTTCATTTAGGTAGGACCTAGTTTGATGGGTTATACATCCATCAAGATCACCTCCTCCAATTTTTTTTATAAATAATTCAGCCAAAGGGTCTGCCCTAGTAGCATCCACCCATACTCTTCTCTACTTCTTGTAATATTCAAATCCCCTCCAAGACTAACATTACTTCTTCTCATGAAAAATTGAGGTAATAGGCCTTCCTAAAATAACACCCTATCACCATAGGGCTCGTAAACAATGACACCATTCAACACTTCCCTTAGCTCCAATTTTCTTGATATCTTAACCTCATCACCCATTGTTTCTTGGGTCATGACTACATTTGGTTTGTGGATATCCACTAGTCTCATTAGGGATTCTTTTGAGGAGCTTCACAAACGCCTAGCATTAAAAGTAAAATGCAATCATGGGAGACCCTCTATTAGGGCCTGGATTTCTCTATGGTCCCCATGGAATTTCTTTTCCTTTCTGCATTGGATGTCCTTTGCTTTTATTTGGGCTATGTAGAAGTGGGATTTAGTTCCCCTCGTAGATTTTAAATCCTCCTTTGGATCATGCTTTCTATTCCCACCTTTTGTCCATGCCTTTCGAATGTACAAAATTACTCGATGTCAAGGGATATGTAGATTTATCTTGGGATTTTGGGTTTCCATAGATGAGGTAGGCCAGGGGATGTCAATCATCCCCTTATTCTCCTTATTAAACTCAAAATTATTTTCCTCTTTCCCTAGTTCAAACTTTCTCCCAAATTTCTTTAGGGTAGTGTTGTGGCTAGAGGCTTGGTGGCCAGAACTCCCTTTTCCTGGGTTCCCTTCTATTTTTTCCCATAGGGAAAGCTATTTTATCAATCCCCAGATTTGGCCATATATTTTGATATAAACAAAAATATCATCCATAATTTACAAAAATTGTAGGAGGAATTGGATATTTGATTGAGCTTCCAATGGAGCATTTTGTGGAGACTACTACATACTCTCATCATTAGTATTTCTTTTTGTTAGAATTAGGGCAGTAAATCAGAACAATAGTGTCTTTTAAAATTCAGTGAGGATAACACTTAGATCTAATATTCAAAAATAAAACTACACTACTTAAACAATGCACAGATCTAAGAAGTTTGGTTATATAGTTAAAAAGTAAAACAATAGTTCATATCTATAATGCTTGACTAAAACTTTATACTGATCTACATATCTAAACTCAATACAATCTGATCATGAAAAACAAACCAAACTTCAAAAATAATAACCAAAACTCAACACACAGTCCAGATATGATAACATTTAATGCTGATACATAAATCTATATAGATCAAAACAAAAAAACTCAAAGCAAAGTCCAGATCTGAATAGATAACTTAGCTTACCCTGAAGTCTTACCTCTGAATAGGTCACAACCAACACTAGAGATGCATAACCATTTGTAATTATGCTCATACAAAGTCCAGCTCATAGATCCACCATATAGGTTGGATCTCTTGCCAAGAGATAAATGAACTTTCTTGCCACTAAGGGGATAGGGCCACAAAGACTTCACACAGTCAAACACTCACACAAACAATAGGTGAAACACTCAAAACCTCACACAGAAAATTCTGTGGATAAAACCCTCACAAAAGGTAACTTAAGGAAGGCCAAGGGATCAAATATAGAGGTCAGAGTCTGAATAGAACTGCAATCACCCCACAGCAGAGAGGGCTGCACCCACAGTCACACCACAATAGAGGAGAAGGGCCGCACCCACAGTCACACAATAGGTAGAAGAGAAGGGCCGCACCCATAGTCACATAATAGGCATAAAAGAGGCCGCAACTACCAACACCCCACAACAGAAAAGAGGCCTTACCTACCAACTCCCCACAATAGAAGAGAGGCCGCACCTACCATCCCTCAAGGGGAGCCACACCTCAACATTGTCCTCAAAAGGAATCCGCATTAACACCAACAATCTCTTCAACAACAAATGGAAGGAGGGCCACAACAAGAAAACACTCCAACAACAAAAGGAAGGGAAGGCCGCAACACACACAACAGTCCTCTAGGGTAGCCACAGCAAGAGAGAGAAGATCCACTCACACTAGAAACATAAGGGCATAACAAATAATAATGTGTGTGATGTGAAGGGTAGAGGGTAGGGTATTTATAGTTTTAGGCCAGGGAAAAGAATAAAGAAAATTAAATTAAAAGAATTATAATTAAAGATAATATGTTTAAATTAAATAATTTAAACATGTTATAATTAACATTTTAATTTAAACTTTACTTTAACCCTAAAACAAAACAACAAAACCACAAACCGACACAAGCAAGGGTAAAGGAGGGTTTAGGTAGGGTGGCTTGGTGGCAATACTTGTCCATTCATATTCAAGGTGACCTTATTACTTTATCATCATTGCATATGGAATGCATCCCATATGTGGTCATGCCCACCTTTAAGGAGGGTCATATACCAACAAGGTACTTGATCGAGGATCAAGTTGCCCCAGAACATTTATAGGGTCTTATCCACCAAGGTGCAAGACCAAGGATCAACCCATGCCCCAGACATGGGTACCTTGGACCATGTCCAGGGGCCCTAAACATATCTAGGGGCTTTAACTATTTGGTCCCAGACCAAGAAACCCATTCCCCAGGGATGGGCACCCTGGACCATGTCTAGGGGCCCTAGACATATCTAGGGGATTTAACTGCTTGGTCCCAGACCAAGAACCCCAGTCATATATTGGGGGCCCTCTCAGGGTTCTTTACTACTTGGTCCCAGAACAAGAACCCTAGGAGTGCACTAGGGGCCCTAGATCTCAGCTAGGGTCTTTGCTATCCTCCCAGAGAATGGCTCTTGCAGCTGCTATAAATTTACCACTTTTCACTCTCATTTAGGTGTCACAAGGATCATATGCTTCCTCTTGAGCTTGCACCCGTTGAGTCTTTTGTGCTCTCAATATTTTGAAATCTTCTGCCTTCTTCGAAGAGATCTCCACCCAATCCCTCTTACACTATGTTCAATCCTTCCTTGGCCCATTTAGGTGCCTTCCCCTTCTTTGCCTTAAGGGATTCCAAGGTTTTTTGAACCTGCATTTTCTTTGAAAAGTTTATTGTACATTCATAGGCTAGATAACTATAGGCATGACATCCAGTGCATTTGAATGGGATGCCTTCATAGTCCGATAGTTGACAATGTTGCATGTCCTTCTTTTCCATAATTATTTCCTTTGCTAGATCATCCCTTAGATACACCGTGACCAAGATGTGGGCAATGGTACATGTATTGGTTTTTTGGTAGATATTATACACTACTAGGATTGGCCAATGCTAATATCAATTGCTTTAAAAAGACATCCATTGACCAAAAATCAAGTGGAAGTAAAAAGAGCTTCACCCATATCGATTCTAATGACTTCTTTTCCCTTCGTTGATTAAAGTATTAATTTTTTGTAGCAGTGGAAGGTGTCTTCTCATGCCCATGCCTATGCGTCCTAGGCATGTGAGTGGACATTAAACTTACCCAAATTAGCCTAAGTTTAACAACCTAAGTCTGACTTAGGAAACCCAACAAAAATCTCTTTGTTAGTGGTTTGTGGGGCCCTGCTAAGTGGAGCGATCAACCTAGAGGGGCCCTACTAAGTGGGGTCTAGAGGAAAAAGGGTGTCTCAATCTAGGTCATTGAAGCTCTTATTGGGTGCTAATCCCAAGGAAACCAATGGGGGTGGCTGGGTATAGAGGGGTTGAAGGTGCTGGGCATTCTCATTCTTTATGCTTGAGAGAAGGAGGAGTAGAGGAGGCGTTAGAGGTTGTGGAAGAGGTTGAGCTTTGCTAAGAGAGAGGTGAAGTCTTGGTTCTGTTGAACATAAATCATGGGGCTATTTTCTGGGCATACCTGGCAACAAACAGAGGACACATACAGGACTATACAAGACAACAAAGAGTTGCTGGGAGTTGAGTCTTGTTACAACAACAAAAGGGGATTGTTCTTGTCCATACAATTTCAGCATAAAAGGTAGAAACAAGTACATAGATACAACAACCAAGAGGGTCTATTATGAGGCCATATGATATCCATTAGAGGAAGAAATCAGTTCTGTACAACAACAACCTCGAGCAGCGGAGTTTGTTGGGCCATACACTCATGAAGTGGATCACTTCTAAGCTGTAAGAATTTGTATTTATTTCTATTGTAAAATTTCACATCTGAATCTTCTAATAAAATCCCTCCTTTGTTGGTTTTCCCCACATTGGGGTTTCCAGGGTATTTACTGTGTCATTGAGTGTGTTTTCTTTATTATTTCCGTTGTGCTTGCATGTGTACTCAACTGGTATAATTTTTAGCATAGATCATATTTGATTTTTTGTATCTGAAAATAATTTTTTGGCTATAATCTACTGGATAAATTATTTGTTTATTGAGTATTAAAAGTTTTACATGGTATCAGAGTTGTGCCTCTAATTAGAACACAAGTCACAGGTTCAAGTTCAGTAAATTTCTATAGATGTTTTGAAGGTCAAGCAGCCTAGAACATAATTTTCATGGCTACCTGTGTGAGGTATGAGGACAAGCTTGAGGGAGCCTCAATCTATCTTCAATGGAAGGTCAGAATCACATCCATGCTCAAGGGGAACGAGTTGTGGTCTTATGTCAGCACAGTAGTTCCTGTACCAATCCATAATCCTATTTGTTGAGTTCTGGTGTACCAAGGGAAGTGGTGCCCTTGTGGTTGTGGTCTCTAACCACAAGAGGGAAATATTTGACCCATTGTGCCTTGTACTTTATGGAAATATTTGACCCATTGTGCCTTATATATCACATATATAGACCTATATTCCAAATTGGTTTTCCCCGGGGGTTTTATCCAGGGTCATGTTGACCAAAAATACTTGTGTTCATTTATCATGTATGCTTAGTGTTTAAATCAACAGTAGGAGCTTGTAAAGATCCTAGTTCTATATGTTTTAAGGTTTTCATGTGCTAACATCCAGTGACTAAAACATTTGCAAGGACACCTTAAAAGAGCATATAAACATCAGTTTGAAGGGAGATTTCTTGGCAGAAAATTTCAGACCTGTTTGTTGTCCTAAAATAACAAAAAGGACAGATTTGATTGAGTAAACTTAGAGCCCAACAAGAGGTCAAAAACAAACTTGTTGGGCAGCCTTCTAGTTCCTCAAATTTCTAGTCAGACAATGGAGGTGAGTATGCCTCCACATAGTTTGTAGAATTTTGTTCCCAGGTAGGGATCATAAGACAAATGACTGTGCCTTACAACCCCCAAAAGAATGAGGTTGCCGAGAGGAAGAACAGGGCGATTATAGGTGCAATGAGATCTATGTTGCATGATCATATTTTTCCTTTATACTTGTGGGCTCAGGCGAGTGTTGCTGTAGTTTATCTGAAGAACAAGAGTCCCCGCAAGATTTTGGGAAGGAAGACTCCTGAGGAGGCCTTCACTGGTAGGAGGCTTGATGCTGAGCATATCAGGAATTTTGGATGCTTGACATACATTCATGTCCCCTCAGAGAAGAGGAAAAAACTAGACTTCACAACCCAATAGGGGATTCTAGTTAGGTTACTCAGAGGTATCGAAGGCCTACCAGATCTACATTCCATCACAACAGAGAGTGGCAGTGAGAAAAGATGTTATATTTGAGGAGGGTATAGCTTTCAAGAGGTCTCTTGAGTTGAGATATAGTATTGAGGAGGTTTCAGAGACACAGATTGATGTTTTAGAGGGAGCACAACCTTAGGTGTCGAGTAGACCAGTTTCAGGGTTGACTGGGTCACCTTTCACAACTTTAGGTTCATATTTGCAGAGGGTTCAGGAAAAGGGTGCAGAGTCCTCAAGATCTCAGAGTGTTGGCATGATATCTGAGGTAGAGACTCTTGGGCGTGAAGATATTACTTTTCCTTTGGTTACTATAGGGAAGAGGAAACTGAGATGGTTTCAGGAGACCCTGAAGGAATCCAAGGAGAGTGTTGGAGAGACCGGGGGGTTGTTCAAAGAGAGAATAGCACCAGATAGGCTTGGGTCCTACTTGGCGATGGTGATGAGCATCACAGATACAGAGCTTGAGACATTTGCATAGGCCGTTGACTGGAAGGTTTGGCGAGATGCCATGCTGGAGGAGTATGACTCCATTATGCCCAATGATGTATGGGAGGTGGTGTCGAGGCCAGTGGGGAATTCAGTTGTGATTTCCAGATGGTTGTACAAGACCAAGTATGCTGCAGATGGTAGCATAGAGAAACACAAGGCCCGATTTGTGGCATGAGGATTCGAAGAATTATTTCCATAGTGGAAGAGATGGGTTGGAGGATACATCAGATGGATGTAAAGACTGCATTTCTGAATGGATTTATTGAGGACGAGGTGTACATTGAGTATCCACAGGGGTTTGAGGTGATGGAGGGATATTCTCATGTGTGTCTTCTAAGAAAGGAACTATATGATCTGAAGCAAGCTCGAAGAACTTGGTATTCACGTATTTACTCTTGTTTGCTTCCGATGGGGTTTGAGAAGAGTGAGGCAGATCCTAACCTCTACTACATCATTCGAGGTGAGGATACAGTCATTCTCATACTATATGTTGATGATTTGTTCATCACAGGAGTGGATCTTCTCATAGCTAATTGCAAGCCTTGACTTGCATCAGAGTTTGAGATGACAAACATCGGTTTGATGCACTATTCCTTGGGCATGGAGGTTTGGCAGGAGGAGGTTCATATCTTTCTGGGGCAGGGGAAGTATGCTGCAGACATCTTGAGCAGGTTTCAGATGGAGGACTGCAGGCCCATGTATACACCTATGGTCACCAACTGGAAGAAGCTTAGCACTTTATATTCCCAGTTGGTGGATGCTACAAGATAGAGGAAGTTGATAGGTTCTTTGATGTATTTGGTCAACACTAGACCAGATATTTGTTTTGCTGTGAACACTCTCTGCCAGTTTATGGTGGAGCCTAGGAGTGTTCACTAGATTGGGGAAAAACATGTTTTGAGCTACATAGTAGGTTCAATGGATTTTGGTTTGGACTATGTCAGAGGGGATGGAGTCAGTTTGGTTGGCTACACAGACTCATATTGGGCAGGATGTGCTACTGACAGGAAGAGAACCTCAGGTTGTTTCTTTGGCTCGGGATCAAGAGTTGTTCCCTAGTTTAGCTGGAAGAAAAAGTCAGTTCTTTGAGTTTAGCTGAGGCAGAGTATATGGTTAGGCTAGTTGCGAGGCCATTTGGCTTTGTAAGTTGTTGGTTGGTTTCTTTGGTCAGGAGTTGGCTCCGATGATCATTCACTGCGATAATCAGAGTTATATCAAACTCTATGAGAATTCAGTGTTTCATGACGTGTCGAAGCATATTGAGATCATATACCACTTCATCAGAAATTGGGTTTAGCATGGAGCAATGAAGCTCCAGTGTATTCTAAATGATCAGCAGGTGGCGAATATTCTCACCAGGGCATTGCGAAGGGGCAAGCATGTCTACTTCAGAGACAAGATGGGCTTGGTGAAAAACAATTTCCTTGGTAAGAGGGAGTGTTGAGTTCTGGTGTTCCAAGGGAAGTGGTCCCCTTGTGGTTGTGGGCAGGGATGATTTTAAGGATGGAAATTTATTTTAAAATGTAGAAACCTTGACGAATCTTACTAATCCTTCATATGCCAACTATAAATGTTTGGCGATATTTTTGTAAAAATATTCAAATTTCTAAGGATTTTATATAGTTTTTATAAAATTTTGGCGATTTTTAAGGTAAAATAATTTTATACTATAGAATTTGGGCGAATCATTTTTAAAATAGCGAATCTCATTTTTGGAAAAACCATGGAAAATTAGCCCATGAGCGAAATTTGGCCCCTAAAATCATCCATGGTTGTGGGTCTCTAAACACAAGTGGGAAATATTTGACCCATTTTGCCTTATACTTTATGTCAAATTTCACTTTGACATTTTCCTAAGTCAAAAGGGTGAAATTTGTCACTTGAGTGAAAAGTGACTATTAATTCACCTCACTTTGTGGGTGAATTGAGGGACATAAAGTGAACTATGGAAACTTAACCCAAAGTGGGTTTTGAGTTGAGATTGTTTTTGAGAGATCTCAACCATAGATTAGATATGGCTTGGAGTGATCCTAGCCATTGATCTTTTAGGTTTCCTTATGATTCCTTAAGAGGGGCGCATAGGGCAAAATGAGGCTCATTCAATATTTTGTTCACTTGGAGAGGAAGAGGAGAGCAATGGAGATGGTAATGGAAGCAAAGGAAGAGGGCAACAAGAGCGCCTCCTTCCATGGAGGCCTCTAGGAGGCTTTGGATTCCATTTTTTGTGTGTTGTTCATGCTTTCTTGGAGGAGGGTGCATTATAGGAGGAGGGCGCACACCTAGCAGGGAGGTCTTCTATTTGTCAAATTGATGATTGGAGTGTCTTGTTGGAGAGGTAGCACAGAAGGGCAGATTTATGTGCAAGTGTAGCACACAAGGACAGATTTGTGTGCAAGTGTTTCTTCTTGAAAGGGGTTGCCTTTGTATCAAGTTCATTTGTTTCATGTACTTGTTGTATCTCATATTTATTACATCACATATACAGACTTATATTCCAAACTAGTTTTCCCCAGGGGGGTTTTATCCAGGGTCATGTTGACCAAAAATACTTGTGTTCATTTATCATGTATGCTTAGTGTTTAAATCAACAGTAGGAGCTTGTAAATATCCTAGAGGAGTGCTATATGTTTTAAGGTTTGTAAGTGCTAACATCCAGTGACTAAAACCCTTGCAAGGGCACCTTAAAAGAACATATAACCATCAGTTTGAAGGCATATTTCTTGGCAGAAAATTTCAGACCTGTAAGTTGTCCTAAAACAACATAAAGGACAGATTTGATTGAGTAAAATTAGAGCCCAACAAGAGGTCAAAAACAGACTTGTTGGGCAACCATCTAGTTCCTCAAATTTCTACACTATTAACTTGGACCTCCATGAGGTAAAAGAAGTCAGGGCAGAAAGGATTTTTCTATATGGTGTCAAGGACCATCTTATTCCACATCTTGCCGAGAAGAAAACAACTAAAGAAATGTGGGATGCTTTGACCAAACTATATCAGAGTTTCAATCAGAATTGTAAGATGGCTCTCAGGGACAAGTTACATGCCGCCAAGATGGAAAGGGGTGAAGGTGTCACTTCCTACATTAGTAGGTTCACACAACTAAGAGATGATCTAGCAATAGTAGGGGATATCACTCCTGAAGAAGAGTTGGTACGCAATGCCTTGAATGTCTTTGGAAAACAGTGGGATGTATTTGTCAAGTGTGTGGTGGGCAGAGAGAAGATGCCCTCTTTGGAGAGGTTGTGGGGAGATTTCACATAGGAAGAGATTCGGGAAGGGTGTCAACATGGAGAGTAGCAAAATAAATCTGAAGATGAAGACAAGTTGCCTTGGAAATAAAGGGCAAGGGGAAGAGTAATAAGAGTTTAGTTGAAGGAACTTCTTCAAGACAACGCAACAAGAAGAAGTTTGACACCAACAAAGTCAAGTGCTTTGCTTGCCATCGTCTTGGGCATTTTTCTAGCCAATGTCCTAACAAGAAGAATGGAAAACCCAAGAAGCATATGGATGCTATAGTTGATATTGAAGAATATGCAACCAGATTTGAGGATGGATATTCACAGTTAGCATGCCTATCCACCTCAATGGTCACATATACATGGTACATTGATAGTGGTGCTTCATGCCACATGATACAGGTGCGTGAGTACTTCAACAACTTGGGGAGTACAATTCCAACTTCAACATTTTACTTGGATGCAATGCCAAGTACAAGCCAGCATGCACTGGAACCGTGAGGTTTTAGAGGGAGTCTGGTAAGCCTTTGTCAATTAATGAAGTTTTGTTAGTTCCTAGTTTGAATAAAAATCTAATTTTTGTTTCAGCCTTAGAAAAGATATAAGGGATATGTGGTCACTTTTCAGGATGGAAGAGTGTTCATACATCCAAAGGGCTCCAACACTAGCATGAGGAAAGTGTTGGGTGTAAGGAAGGACAAACTGTACAAGCTGCAGTTTGAACCAACTTGTGCGTTAGTTAGTAGTAGTAGTAATGGCTGAGATTTACGGGGGCTTTGGCATAGGTAGATGGCTCATTTACATCATGGAGAACTGAAAGTGATTAGGGAGGTCATGATTGGGCTTCCAAAGTTCAGTTCTAATCAACACAATGTGTGCAAGGGGTGTGATTTAGGAAAGGATGCCAAGACAATCTTTCCTAGCAGTGACATCAGGTCCAAAGGGATTTTGGACTTGATCCATTCGAATGTCCATGGGCCCATTTCAACAGTGTCTATTGGAGGGTTTAGATATTATGTCTCCTTTATTGACGATCATTCTAGGAATACCTGGATCTATTTTATGATGACCAAGGATGAGGTCTTCAGTTGGTTCCAAGAGTTCAAATCTCTTGTGAAGAACTAGACAGACAGAAAGATCAAGGTGCTCAGATTATACAATGGAGGCGAGTATACCTCGAGTCCCTTCAAGGAGTTCTGTGTATATTCCTAGATTAAGAGGGAGATGACTGTACTGTATAACTTGCAACATAATGGAGTCTCGGAGAGGAAGACCATATCGATAGTTGGGGCAACAAAGGCAATGTGGCATGATCAATACTTTCCCATCATTCTATGGGCTGAGGTGTGCAACATTGCAGTCTATTTGCAGAACATGAGTCCACATACTGTATTTGGGGAGGATGACCCCAGAGGAGGCCTTTAGGAGGAAGAGACCAAGCTTGAGCCTACTGTAGAGAAGGTCATCCTTGTTGGTTACAGTGAGACCTCCAAGGTCTATAGGGTCTATATTCTTGCTCTTAAGAGGACAGTGGTCAAGAGGGACATGAGATTTGAGGAGGACATGGCTCTCAGGAAGTCATGTGGACGGATGCTAGTTGATGAGCAGAGCCATGAGTAGAGTCAAGAGCAGAGTGCTCCTAAGGAGGATGCTAGACAACCATTACAGACTACATGTCCCTAGACTTCTGTACAGGTTGGACAACAACAACAACAACAACAACAACATAGTGAGTAGGGTGTGTAGCATGAGAAACATGAGGAGCAAGATTCTCAATTTACTCCAGCTGAGTCATCTTGTAGGAGGCCGAAGTGGGCAGAGTGCACAATGAGAGAGGCTCAAGAGTATATGGATGTTCCTAGGATATCAGTTAGGTAGAGCAGGGCACCACAAATGTTTTCCAGTTACATGGCTCTTATGAGCGAGTTGATAGAAGCCGAGCCTTCTAGTTTTCAAGATTCATTTGAGCAGCATGTATGTAGAGATGCCATGATGGAAGAGTACTCTTCTATCATGAAGAATGATGTGTGGGAGGTTGTGCCCCGACCAGAGGGGAAATTAGTGGTTGGATCTAGGTCGATCTATAAGATCAAACACATAGCTGATGGGAGTGTGGACAAGTTTGAAGCCCACTTTGTGGCTAATGGCTTCTCACAGAAGGAGGGCATTGACTTCAGTGAGACATTTGCACTCGTGGCGAGATATTCCTTTATCAGGGCCTTGATATCCATTGTAGCTGAGTTGGGATGGCAGATCCAATGGATGGATGTCAAGACAATGTTTCTTAATGGAGTGATAGAGGAGTTTGAAGTGCATAGTAGAGAATCTCATGTTTGCAGGTTGAGGAGAGTGCTATATGGGCTCAAGCAAGCACGACATGCGGGGTACAACATGATCGATAGTTATTTGCTTGGGATGGGCTTCAAGAGTGAGGCTGACTCCAACCTGTACGACATCTTGGTTGGAGGGGATCCACTCATTCTTGTGCTATATGTGGATGACTTATTTTTGACTGGGTCAGAGAAGCTCATAGCAGATTGCAAGAGGGATCTTGTTGTTGAGTTTGAGATGAAGGACTTGGGGCTGATGCATTATTTTATTGGTTTGGAGGTGTGGCAGAAGGATGGGTAGATTTTCCTTGGACAAGGGAAATATTTTGTGGAGATCCTGAAGCAGTTTGACATGCAAGATTTCAAGCCCATGACAACACCCATGGTTACTAACTGGAAGAAGATAGATGCTTCCAAGTCAGAGGGAGTGGATGCCACTCTTTATAGGCAGCTCATTGGCTCTCTTATGTATTTGGTTAACACTAGATCAGATTTGTGCTTTTCTTCCAACACACTCAATGATTTCATGGTAGAGCCTAAGCATGTACACTGGGTGGAAACAAAACATGTGTTGAGGTATCTACGTGGGAGAATTGAGTTTGGATTGAGCTATATCCAGGGGGATGGAGTGAAGCATCGTGGGTTATTTAGATGCATATAATCAGTAAAGCTCATGGGATAATCAGTGCCGTACAATAGTAGCCTTGAGTAGCTAAGTCTGCTGAGCCATACACTTAGGAAGTGGAGCATTTCTGGGCTGTAAGAATTTGTATTTATTTATGTTTTAAAATTTCACCTCTAGTATCTACTATGTCATTGAGTGTGTTTGCTTTATTATTTTCGTCATCCTTGCATGTGTACTCAATTGGTATAATTTTTAGCATAGATCAGATTTAATTTTCTGTATTTGAAATTAAATTTCTGAGTATAATCTATTGTCTGAATTATTAGTTTTCCAAGTATTAAAAGTTTTACACAGAGTACATGCTCCATCTCTTTAAAAAGAGTGGTGTGTGCCCCCAAAGCTAGTGCAATCTCAGCATCTTCAAAGCATTTTATATTTACCTAAAAATGAATGCAAGCCATCCACACACCAAGAGATGAGAAATTTGCACATAACCTAGCTAGGGTTACCATACCTCTATCGTTCACTCCTGCAAATATTTCTTTGACACTTGGCATCCAAAGAAATGCCTTGTTTGATCAATAAATGATGGACTTATGGCCCACGTGCCTCACCAACACAGATCCTTTGCGAAAGTTAAAAATCTTGTCTCTATCTTAGTCTTTTCTAAAGAGCTCTATCCTCCGAAGGCTACAATGCCTTTGTTCCTTTTTCATGTACAAGGATCTCATTCTTCTTTGTTCTTTTGATGTATATAAGTGCTTTGTTCCCAATCTAGCCTGCACACAATAACCAACCTATCTGACAAAGAAATCTGAACTCGGGATTGCTCTTTGGTTATCAATGCAAGAATAAATTCTTTGTAGTCTCTAGAGGTATCTATTGCCAGCCTCAAAACCCCAATGTTGCAAAAAAGGAGACACCTACAAAGATTAACTTAGATAGGATATCAACAACTCAAAATCCAAAGTATTATTACTCTTCAATTTTACAAGCAAGGAATATTCCCATTACCATGAATAGAGAGTGTCTGTTCCATGGCTACTCATGCCAATCCAACAACAAAATAAAATTGAAGTAATGGTCACCCAAGTTTGATGGCGCAACTAGTAGGATTAGTGAAGCATTCAAGATACAATAGAATGGGTTATAGCTACCGATGAGACTCATCTAGCTTTTACATATCCTTAATTTGACCGTCATTAATCACTGTCAATATCTGTGTTTCCATCCCCACTAATTCATGCATATCAGTATCCTCTCCCAAAACCAATCTTATTTGTTGAGATTTTTGGTTGACACACCTTCTACTTTGATTTCCAGAGTTGGCATGGCTTGCATGTCACTTCTTCCTAACCTCAACAACACTTCCTTAGTCAAATGATGTTGGAGCCATCTTTCCCCTACTGTGACCAAGATGTGGGCAATGTTGCATTTGTTGGTTTTTTGGTATCTATTATCCACTTTTAGGAATTGACCAATGTTATTATCAATTGCCTTCAATTTCCTTAAAGACATCTGTTGACATTAAATCCAATGGCAGTGAGTTTCTCCCATATCTATTATAATGGCATCTTCTCCCTTCATAGATCAAAGTACATGCTCCATCTTTCCAAAGATAATGGCGTGTGCCCCCAAAGCTAGTTCAATCCCAAAACCTTCAAAGCATTCGATTTTGACCTAAAAATGAATGCAAGCCATCCACCATTGTTTTAAAAAGTGGTCCAAGGCAACTCGATCAATTTGATTAGTGGTTGTACCGAATCAACCTCTTTCTCATCTCGAAAGGCCAGTTTGGTATCGAACCAATCGAGTAAAACCTTGAATCAGTTGATTCAGTACCAATCCGACCCTACTTGGTTGAGTTTGTACCTACTCGACTAAGTCAGTCAAGACATGTTAAGGCTTGCTTTTGTCAATGATTTTTTTATAGATTCAATTAACCTTCGCATTTACACCATTCTCCTCACTTGAATGACATGTTTTTTTCTCCACACTGCCTTATAAACTTAATGTTTCATTTCTGGAGTGTTAGGGTTGTATTCAAGTTGTCACTAAAGTGTGAAATCTTGTCTCTACGCTAACTAACACCTTAGGTTTGTGTTAGAATATAAGATATGTGATCATTTTTCCATAGACAATATAGCAATATTGCCACCCAACCATAGGCACGCAACGACCCCCAAGCACCTTTAACCTTGAAAGACAGGATAATTCCTGAAGCCGATCTTAAAACCAATAACCAACCAAGGTAGTGTATCTCTCTCCAAGGCTAGCATACCAAATCAGAAAGTCCAAACCATAACCAAATCAAAAAGTCCAAACCACAACCAAAGACCAAAATCCCAGTTGCAGTAGCTGCAGCTGCGCTCCCTCTCCAAAATTGCGCACTACTAGTCTTTATGCAGTTCTGAGAGTCTGGATGACGAATGAGCTCTAGTGCCCTCTTATTTATAATTCTCTTTGTCACCTACTCAAGGCAATGGTCTTGAGCACAAATAAACCATTCAACTGGTAGCATCATCATAGCCACACATGCTATCTCATGATCATGTATATTAACTCACGAGCAACATCATCACTATCAGTATCATCTAATAGCATCAACTGCATCATATCTCGAATAATCAAGCATGATGCATAACAAGTCATTCACTCCACATAGTGATACAAGAACCATTCTTCTAATCCGGACATATGTCCTAGAAGAATAACTATTCCAACAGATGCTGGAAGCCACGCCATGGGCTACAAGGACTATTCTTTTGATCTGGACATACGTCCTAAAATAATGACTTTCCTGGACCATTTTCCCTCCAACCACTACTTTGAACTCAGGGAAAATGTAGGTCCTGTACCAATCTCTCCACTCTAGTCACTATTGTGAACTCAGGGAGATGAACCATTCTTCTAATTCAGACATAAGTCCTTGAAGAATAGTTGTCCATGGTACATCAACAATCTGTTAACCTTGACCATTCTCCATAGGGAGAATGTGTGTCCACCAACAATCTTTCAACCTGGACCATCCTCCACAGGAAGGATGTCTGTCCACCAACAATCTGTCCTGGCTCGACCATTCTCCACCTGGAGAATGTCTATCCATCAACACACTTTCTATCCATCCAGAAATCATTCCCAACACTAGTGGTAGTCTCCATGGCAATCAAAACAATGCCATCCAATAGAACACAACTATGTATATCCATAATAGTACACAACTACTGTCCAGTGGTACACAACCACTCCTAGTAGCACACAACTACTAACCAGTGACACATAGTCACTACCAGTGGAGCATATCCACCATAGTAGCATATAACTACTGTCCAGAGACACATATAGTCTTCGCAACAATCATATCATTTGATATCAACTCGCATAATAATCTCATGATACAAACTGAGTCATCTAGGCCATTCCTCCACTCATATATGTGAGATCTGGAAGAGCATCTTCCCTCAAAAAGTAAAAACATCAGCCATGGGCTATCTAGACTATTCTTCCAAAGCATAGAAGAATAACTATCCCTGATTTCTGAGCTTGGACCATTCACCTAGCTGGGCCATTCCTCCGGCACTAATCACAATGCAACCTAGAGAGAATGAGTCTGCCCTAGGGAATGCATGTCCCTGATTGCTGAACCTGGACCATTCACCTAACATGGCCATTCTTCCGGCACTAATCATAGTGAAACCTGGAGAGAATGAGTCTTCCCTAGGGAATGACTGTCCATACCATTTCCTATTGGAAATGATTGTCCTGCACCAACCTCCTATAACAGACCATTCTTCAAAACTGCTCACGATTGTGAACTTCGAAAGAATGAATGCCCGAAAAAGCAGGCCATTTTTCTTGACCACTACTCAGAGTGGCTGCCAAGAAGAATAACTTTCCTAGACAATTCCCCTGTTAAATTTGGCAACATCGACAATCATTCTCCAATGAGAGGCCATATGGGCCACCTTGAGGCTAGCCAAGGTGATTTGGAGAATCAACCAGTCTTATGAGGTATTGACAAAAGCCAGGGGGAATGTACAACCTCTGTGAGTCAAACCAAAAGTCAAGACGACGAGATGCTATATGATCTTGTGAGTCAAGACAAGGAAAAGGTAGAAGCCTTGTAAGTCTAAGACAAAAGTCAATATGTAATCATAGCCACACAGGCTATCTCATGATCATGCAGATCAACTCATGAGCCACATCATCACTATCAGTATCATCTAATAACTTCAGCTACATGACCTCTCAAAGCCATACTCCATCTGAGTAATCGGGCATGATGTTGAATAAGTCATTCACTCCACAGAGTGATACAAGAACCATTCTTTTAATCTAGACATATGTCTTAGAAGAATAACTGTTTCAACAGATGCTGGAAGCCACGCTATGGGCTACAAGGACTATTCTTTTGATCTGGACATACGTCCTAGACGAATGACTGTCTTGGACCATTTTCCCTCTGGCTACTACTGTGAACTCAAGGAAAATGTAGGTCCTATACCAATCTCTCCACTCTGGTCACTACTATGAACTCAGGGAGACAAACCATTCTTCTAATCTGGAAATACGTCTTAGAATAATAGTTGTCCATGGTACATCAACAATCTGTCAACCTGGACCATTCTCCATAGGGAGAATTTTTGTCCACCAACAATCTTTCAACCTCGAAAATCCTCCACATGAAGGATGTTTGTCCACCAACAATCTATCCTGGTTGGACCATTCTCCCCCTGGAGAATGTCTGTCCATCAACACACTGAATATCCATATAGTTGGAAATCATCTCCAACACTAGTGGTAGTCTCCATGGCAATCAGAACAATGCCATCCAATAGAACACAACTGTGACTATCCATAATAGTACACAACTACTGTCCAGTGGTACACAACCACTCCTAGTAGCACACAACTACTAACCAATAACACACAGTCACTACCAGTGGAGCACATCCACCACAATTATATACAACTACTGTCCAGAGACATACAGTCTCCACAACAATCATATCATCTGATATCAACTTGCATAATAATATCATGATACAAATTGAGTCTATCGGGCCATTCCTCCACTCACATATGTGAGATCTAGAAGAGCATCTTCCCTCAGAAAGTAAAAACATCAGCCATGGGCTATCTAGACTATTATTCCCAAGCATAGAAGAATAACTGTCCTTGATTTCTGAGCTTGGACCATTCACCTAATTGGGTCATTCCTTCGACACTAATCACAGTGCAACCTGAAGAGAATGAGTCTTCCCTAGGGAATGCATGTCCCTGATTGTTGAACCTGGACCATTCACCTAACTGGACCATTCTTCCGGCACTAATTATAGTGCATCCTGGAGAGAATGAGTCTGTCCTAGGGAATGACTGTCTAGACCATTTCCTAATGGAAATAACTGTCCTGCACCAACCTCCTATAACAAACCATTCTTTGAAATTGCTCACGACTGTGAACTTCGAAAGAATGACTGCCCGGAGAAGCATACCATTTTTCTTGACCACTACTCAGAGTGACTGCTAAGAAGAATGAATTTCCTAGACCATTCCCCTGTTAAATTTGGCAACATTGACAATCATTCTCCAATGAGAGGCCATATGGGTCACCCTGAGGCTAGCTAGGGAGATTTGGAGAATCAACTAGTCTTGTGAGGTATTGACAAAAGCCAGGGGGAATGTACAACCTCTGTGAGTCGAACCAAAAGTCAGGATGAATGAGATGCTATATGATCTTGTGAGTCAAGCCAAGGAAAAGGTAGAAGCCTTGTAAGTCTAAGACAAAAGTCAAGATGTAAGTCTAATGAAAAAGTTAGGGGGAACGTACAACTTCTGTGAGCATAGAAAGTCTAGTGCAAAAGTCAGGGGGAACGTATAACCTTTGTGAGCATAGACAGACTAGTGAAAAAGTCAGGGGGAACGTACAATCTTTGTGAGGATAGACAGACTAGTGCAAACGTTAGGGGGAACGTACAACCTCTGTGAGCCTAGTCAAGCCTTGTGAGCCATGAGCAAAAGTCAAGGCATCTAGCAAACATTAGGTTGAACATAAAATTCCTATGAGCTAGAAACAAACAATTTCCTGATATTGCAAATGATGTAAATGTATTGATCTAGTGTGTTGGCATGTGTAACACCTTCCACCATGAAGAAATTCGAATTTCTTTGTAAAGAGTCAAGTTGTGAAATGTCAAAGTTGCATGTCTAGGTCAAAGTCAAAGTTGTCAGGTTTGTTGCATGTTGCATGTCGCATGTTGCCTGCATGGCATGCATGTCATGTGCATGCTAAGGAGTTCACATGCATTTGATTTCAAGGGCGAGTTCCAAACTAAAGTGGTAAGTTCATTTCTAATTTTGAATGCTGAGTTAATGGTCAGTTCTACTTTTGATGGCTAAGTTAACTTCAACATGCATTCACTTAGGCTATTTCGAGCCTCTCCTCTCTACCTCTCCACTCCTATTTAAGAAAGAGGTCAACGCTCTCTTCTACACAATTGTTATGCAGCGTATCAGTGAGGAATAAGAGTGATATATCAGTCCATAGCAGAGTGGTAACAGGTGTGTATCAGTCCAGCTCAAAGGCAGCCATATTAGTCCAATAAAAGGCTGCTATAATAGTCAATAAATGCAGCCATATCAGTCCAATAAAAGGCTGCTATAACAGTCAATAAAGGCAGCCATATCAGTCCAATAAAAGGCTGCTATAACAGTCAATAAAGGCAGCCATATCAGTCCAATAACAGGCTGCTATAACAGTCAATAAAGGCAGCCATATCAGTCCAATAACAAGCTTCTATAACAGTCAATAAAGGCAGCCATATCAGTCCAATAACAGGCAGCTATAATAGTCAAATAAATGGCAGCATATCAGTCCAAGAAAGTAGCGAGGTACACCTAAGGCTGGCCTATAACAAAGTTTATAATAGCAAGGTTTCTCAGTAGTCTACAGTCAAGTTAGTCATTGGCAAGCTCTTTAAGAGCAGAGTATTCAAGGTGGATATTTTGTAAATGATCATACTTTATTAATGCAATAAAAGAAGATTGTTTGCTGTAGTTTTTCTCCCTATATAGGGTTTCCCCAGGGTACATGTGTTGTGATCTTGCATGCTGGTAAATTCTTATGATTATTGTTGTTATGGTTTATGAATGATGTTAAACTAAGTTCAAAATACATCTAGAATTTAAAGAAGTACTTTCAGTTTTAAATCAAGCTCATAATTTTATCATCACCCACATGATATCAGACTCTCTCGATCTGATAAAGCTATTCGCTCTGTATTTAAAAACATTTTGTATAAAGTCTGTGTGTTTGAGTCTAGAACTTGTATTTTGAAACTGCTATTCTTTGCCTGAGCAGTCGGCCAGGAGCCTATCTAATCTTCTTTAGGGAAGACACAAGACTAAATGCCCTGCTTTTCTGTGCAAAGATAGTAAGATCTTAATACTACTATGGATTCTTCTGAGTGCATTAGATCTGTATATAATACTGTAGAGTCATCTGTATCTACTTCAGAACATACTTCTTGCCTCATGATCCATTACATGCCATCAATAGAGTCTTTAGATCCCCGTATCAAAGACATTTACAAGGGAATGAGACCACATGGTACTCCTATGTATGGCCTAGGATATACTGAACAATGTGACACAGTTATTCCCGACTGTAGATTCAAAAATCCTTTGCCAAAACATATACAAAGACCCTCTGTGGATGAAATGCATAAATTTCACACAGTCATGAAAGGATGCCAGAAAGGATCTATTTCTGAGGAATGGATCAAGAAAATGATAAACTGGGATTTGTTTACAAATCCAGAGACTAAAGATTTTGACAGAGAAACTACAGAAGATGAAAAACAGAGACTGTCAAAAGAATGGAAGAAATATATGTCTGAAGAAGATTACTGGATTTCTTTCTTTGAATGGAAGAAAATACAACAAAACCCCATAGTCCAAATGATAGGAGAAAGTTCTGAATCTCCTAGACATAAATGGAAAAGTTTGGATGGTAGTCTTGTTGAAACTAATATGACTTTTCCACATTTTAAGGGGATCATCCTTGAAGATAGCTCTAAGAAAGCAAGAGCTATTCCCCTGTTGTTATCCGAAGAAGCCACCCAACTATTTGGCATAGACAAAAGAGTCCAATCAGTGTCTGAACAATTAAATTGGACAAATACTGCACTTAGAGGGATGGCTACACAAATATTTATAACCAATGACTATGCTAGAAAAGAACAGATCATGGATCTTCAAGTATTTACTAATACAATTGTCCATTCTGTAGATCAGATCCAAGAAAAAGTCAATGATGTTAAAGATAAAATGGATTCTGCTTTGTCTGAGATCTCTTACAGATCCAGAGAGTCTAGCAAAAACCATGAAGAAATCATGGAAGGATTAGGAAATTCCTTTTCTAAAATGGGGAAATCCTTGACAGAAATAAAAGGAAGAACTAGTCAACCTGAAAAGCCTATTCCCACTTCCTTTATCCTTCCAAGTTCCCATATCTCTATTCTATCCCCTGTATATAAACCCTCTGAGACAGAATCTGTAAAAAGATTTCCTTTTCATTTCCCCTCTGAAGAAGTACCTGAGTCTTCTTCAACAAACTCCAAAGATCAACATTCTCTAGTAACTATTAAGAATCCATCTTATGAGAATATGCCATACCATTCTACTAGACCAGCAGCCCCTGACCTTGTTGGTAAAGGCAGGCTTCCAGATACACAAACCTTTGCCGATGACTGGTTCCAAGAATGGAACATTGATAATTTGTGTATTGCACAAATCAGACAGATGATTGATAGAATGTATGTCTCATATAAGATTATGTGCATGAAAGGGAAAATTGAAGTAGAGGCATGCAAAACCATTATTCAATGTTTCACAGGAACTCTCAGTAAATGGTGGGAAGTTATTTCTTCTCCCTTAATGATTACTAAGATGGAAGCTGAAATCTTAAAAGATGAAGAAGGTGATATTGTATATCACACTGATGGGACTGCAGTTAATAACATGATAGGGGCTCTTACCACTCTGATTCTTGAGCACTGGTGTGGAATTGAGAATGAGATTGCTAATAAACATGAAATTTTTCTAATGAATATGAAATGCAGAAAAATGTCAGAATATGAACAATTTCATAAAGAATGGACTCAAAGAATCTTTGAAGTCAAAGAAAGTAAAAATATGTTATGGAAACAGGTTTATTTGGCAGCTCTCCCAAGTAAGTTTGTTGAATATCTAAAGATGGAGGAAGTATTCAAACTTCCTTATGAGCTATATACTTGGGGTGAAATATATTCCTTAGTAACCAAAGCTCTAATAGGACTATGCACAAGTATGAAAGTGCAAAATTCTGTGTCAAAGTCCTCTTACCTCCTTGACCAGAAATCAATCTGTGAACAATATGGGTTATACCTAACAAATCCAGCAAGAAAAAGAAGAAAAAGGCCCAAAGATGTCCAGGGAGAAAAGGGTAGAAAGTATAAAGCTAGGTATCGGGATAAACCTAGTACTCATTACTATGAGCCAAAAGATATCAGGCTCAAAACTCATGTGCATGAAGTAAAGCAAAAAGTAGTCTGCTGGATCTGTGGAAAGCTTGGACATTATGCTCATGATTGTCCAGAAAATGAAGCCTCCAGAAAAGCCAAAGGTAAATTCTCTGCACAAAAGGCAAAAGAGGCTCAAGAAAAGAAACAATTGGCTCTTAAGCTTCAATGCAATAGATGTGGAGCCAATAATCATGATACAAATTCTTGTCCCTACAATCCATTCAAACCAAAAGAAGAAGTTCATCTTCTTCGAGAAGGATGTTGTTCTTCATCTGTTAGTGCTTCTCAATTTGAAAATAGTTCAGATGAGGAAATATTAATAAATCAGTATTGCAACTGCAGTAATCCAATTTTCTGTAGTTGTGAAAGTGACACTGACAGTTCTGATACAGAATCAGAACCAATACAGATGGAAAAATTGAAGGTCTGTATGTTTCAGAACACATGAGATCAAGAGGCACAGATGCTTGCCCAGATTAAAGGCCTTCCAGAAGGGGATATGAAAAATTCTCTTCTTGAAACTTTCATTAAAACTGTGAAGGCAGAACAAAGGGGAAAAGCTACTGAAATTCTTAAAAGACAACCTTTGTTCTTAGATGCTTCTTTTGACAAAAATACAAAGAATTATATCAAGTTTAACAGAGAACCTAAACTGCAGAATACCTCTGTTACAGACTTAGATAAAGAAGTCTTTTTGTTGAAGAAAGAAGTTTGTGATTTAAAGGAAAAAGTTAGAAGACTAGAAGGGGATGTTGAATCCAGTTACAAAGTAGATTCATGGGCTAGACAAGAAATCAAAGGCATCAAAGAAAGGCTTGAATCAATTCCTCCCCCTCTAGAAGATGCTCCTTTTGAGATTTTCCTGCAGGAGCAATCGATAATAGAAATGCAGGGAATGAAAGGTATGCAAGTTTTTCCTATAAAATATCAGAAGTACTATATCAAGATCCAACTAGAAATAAATGGAGAAATCTTTTTTCTAACTGCACTCATAGACACTGAATCTGATTTAAACTTGCTACATAAGGATCTAATTCCTGCAAAATATTGGCTTCCTAGTTTTGGATCTGCTACTGGACTAGGAAATAAGGGGAATCACTATCTATGTATATCAACAATCTATCGAACCATTTTCATTACGAAAATGACTGTCCAATCTGGACCATTTTCCGAACTGGAAAATGCATGTCCGTCATAAATCTTGGGCCACTTTTCGGACTGGAAAGTGACTACCCTACTTGGACCATTTTTCGAAGTGGAAAATGACTACCCATAAATCAATAACATATCAATGCTCCCTCCCAACCTGGGAGTAATATCTTCCTTTTCCAATAAGGAAGTCATCTCCACAAGTACCATCTTGTCCCTTAAGTACGCAAACTTTTCAGCCTGGACAGAGGCTTTTCCAAAATATTTGCTATCTGCTCATCTGTGTAGATATACTAGAGAACCACTTCTCCCCCCTAGACACTATCATGGAGAAAATAATACTTGATCTCAATGTCCTTCGATCTGTCATGGAATACCGGGTTCTCTGAAATCTTCACACAGCTTTGATTATCACTAAATATCATGATCGAATCCAACACCTAATCAAACAGTCCAGAAACCAACTTACAGAGCCATACTGCTTCCGTACAAGCATCACAAGCTGCAATATACTCTTCTTCTGTAGTGTTGAGTGCATCAGACTTCTGTTTCCTACTAGCCCATGACATCATGGAAAAACTCAAATTGAAACATATCCAAGTAGCACTTCTTCTGTCATCTGCACTTCCTGCCCAATCTGAATCGATAAATCCATGTAGCTGTACATCATAACTCAAACGTCCCACAAAGAAAATATCCAACTGAGTATTCTTGAAATACATTAACGAGCCAATCAATTGTCTATACAAAGACGATTCTAGTGGATCAGAGTCTCTCAACTTCTTCATATCTGTCATCATGGGTGCTTGCCATAGATTTGCAATCCATCATCCCGGATTTCTGAAGAATCATTTCAATACACTTCCTCTGTCATAGAAAATTTTCACCATGCTTCTGTTGTACATGAGAGGCTCTGCACCAGGTTGCTTGAATCCATACAAGGTCTTCTTATATCTTCATACACGGGTCTCTTTCTGGTATACCTAAAAACCTTGAGGTTTGTTCTATATGCTTCTCCTTCAATTACTTTGTTGAGAAGAACAATCTTTACATTCATCGGATGTAAACTCCAACCCATGGATACTGTAAGATATATAATGGCTTAGGTAGAGGTATGTCTGGTTACTAGAACAAGCTGTCATCATAGTCTTCTCCCTCCTTCTGGAAGAACCTTGCATCCTTGAGTCTCGCCTTGTATCTCTCAATGCTTAAGTCTTTTTCACAGTTTCTCACAAACATTGTTCTTCATCATAGCTTCCTTCCATTCCTTCTGCTTGACTATTTCTAGTTTGTTCAAATTGGTTCAATTGTTTGTTCTGACTTTTCTTTCTTCCTTGGAATCTTCATGTTCTTCCTTATGTTTCTCTTTAATGTTGGAGTCCATGGAATCTTCTATAGATTACATGCCCTTCTTTCTTGAAGGCTCCAACTTTTTCCTTCTGCCATAGGAACATAAATGTAGATGGAACACCAAGGATATTCAAGGCTTCTTTTCGAAGAAGACTTCTTCTAGAGTCAAGCTGAAAATGTGATGCTTATCATGGCTACTACTTCCAATGAAGAACATGGACATATACTTCATGGTATTCACAGATTCTTCAATGGATCATATCGATGGGGATTAGCTCCCTCCTAATCTCAGCTTCATGCCTAAATGAGAAATATGCATGGAATTATGTGATCAACTCCCTCCATATGAGAAAGTCCATTCTTTTGTCTGCTGCATCTCTCTTTGTGTAATGTCCCCACTTTGGGACATCATCACAGTGTAGAGATTTATGATGACCAGAGTAGCCAGATGGATGTTATAGCGAGTACAGGGGTATTTGAGAGGCATTGTGGGGTCTATCTTGTATCGATGATCATATTCCATCATTATGAGCCATTCTGCATAGGTTGGCTTTGGTTTCGTTGCATTCCGATGATTTCCATGATTTTGACTATTTTAAGCTATAAGTCAATGGAATTCACTGAAGAGGTCATTTTGGGCACATTACTTGGAGGAACCTCTCAGTGTAATATCTCATTGGAATCGGAAGGAGAAACACTACAGGATGGGATGGCTA
>ML781740.1:1273083-1308222 GCA_009831015.1 Picea engelmannii | reverse complement strand
AACTTAACGGTTAAGACTGATTTTTTTAAATGAGATTTAGGAAAATAATGGATTAATAGAAGATTAGTGTATCGGGAAATCGGAGGTCGGGAGATCGGGATTTAATGTGTACTGAAATTTGTTATTATCAAACCGCGAACTCCAGTATCCCGATATGATTTAGAGAAAACTTCGAATTTTATCATTGTGATTCATTAGAATATTATTTGAGAAAGTATTGGAACATTCATTGAATAATTTCCAACCATCTTTTTTCCCGAAATAAACCCCAAGTGTATTTCAGATTCATTAAGTATGAAAATTTTGATTTATAAAGATTTTGAGAAGTGCTTAGACTCCAGGATATCAAAAACTTTGTTCTTAAGGTAAAGATTTGAGTTCAGTTTCAACATCTCTCTATAATACTTTTCATAAGATTTTTTAGTCTTTATTTAATATTTGAGATTTCTCATAAAATTATTTAGTCTCTACTTAATACTTTTCAGAAGATTTTTTAGTCTTTATTTTATTTAAGATTTCTCATAAAATATTTCAGTCTCTATTTAATACTTTTCATAAGATTGAATTTTTAGTCTTTATTTAAGTTTTTTTGGTTTGATTTTTGTTGAATTAAGTGGGTGGGGAAATGAAGGCAAATACTAGGGCTAGTGCAAATTCCATAGGTCCACTTGGTGAAGGCAAAGGCTAAGGAGGACAATGAGGTCGATAAGGTATGTATGGTTCCATGCCCACTTGTTTAAATTAGATGCATCTTATATTATTTATATATCGAGTGCATTGTAATGCAAATGAGGTTAGGTAGAGGATCTCAAATGATGTATGAGATAAATGTGGGCAATGTAGGAGATGTAGAGGTGGTAGGTGAGTTTTTATTTGGTTGTGTTATGAATCTATCCTTGTTTCATATGATGGTTCTCCTTCCTTTTTACTTATTTAGGGATTATGATTTTTGGTCATTGCACATCATTACTCATAAGTTTATGATTTCTTGCAATATATTTCAATATTTGTTTAATATTTCTCATAAAATCTTCTAATCTCTATTTAATACTTTTCATAAGATTTTTTTGTCTTTCTTTAATATTTAAGATTTCTCATAAAATCTTCCAGTCTCTATTTAATACTTTTCATAATATTTTTTAGTCTTTATTTAATATTTAAGATTTCTCATAAAATCTTTCAGTCTCTATTTAATACTTTTCATAAGGTTTTTAGTCTTTATTTAATATTTAAGATTTCTCATAAAATCTTTCAGTCACTATTTAATACGTTTCATAAGATTTTTTAGTCCTTATTTAATATTTTTTGGTTTTGTTTTTGTTGAATTCAGTACGTGGAGAAATGAAGGCAAATACTAGGGCTAGTGAAAATTACATAGGCACAGTTGGTGAAGGCAGAGGCTAAGGAGGACGATGAGGTCGGTGAGGTAGTATGGTTCCATGCCTACTTGTTTAAATTAGATGCATCTTATATTATTTAGATATTTAGTCTGTGTTTAATATTTATCATCAATTTTTCTTGTCTCTATTTAATACTTATCTATATTTAATGCAATTTAATACTTATCTATATTTAATGCAGTTGAGGTAATGTGGAGGATCTCGATTGAAACCCCATAAATATTTTTGTATGAGATAAATGTGGGCAATGTAAGAGATGGAGAGGTGGAAGGTGAGTTTTTATTTGGTTGTGTTATGAATCTATTCTTGTTTCATATGATGTTTCTCCTTCCTTTTTACTTATTTAGGGATTATGATTTTTGGTCATTACATAAGATTACTCATAAGTTTATGATTTTTAGCAATATATTTCAATATTTGTTTAATATTTCTAATTAGATTTTTGGTGTCTTTTTAAGATTTCTCATTTTTTTAGTCTCTATTTATATTTTCTAGTTTGTTTTTTATTGGGTTCAGTGGTTGAAGAAATTAAGGTGGGTCCTACCTAAATGTGCATCTAGATATAATGCAGATTCCAAAGTGAAATGGTTGAAGGTGCAGATTAAGGAAGACATGTATGGTTCCATGCAAATTTGAGGTATATTATCATATTTGTCATTTGTTTATTTATTGAATGCAATGCAATGTAGGTGAATTAAAATGGATGAGCACTGACAACAATGTTAAAATATCTTGAATGCAATGCAATGTAGGTGAATGAAAATGGATGAGTACTAACAACAATGTTAAAATATCCTTGTATGAGAGAGATGTGGGCTATTGTAGCATAGTGCATGGGTAGAGGTGGACGTAGAGGGTGAGTATTGTAGTGAGTGTAGAGGTAGAGGTGAGTTTTCTTTTGGCACAAAATCCATGTGTTATTTTATGAAATTCTTCTCATTTCAAATAGAATGATTCTCCTCCCTCCTTATCTATGTAGGATTTATGATATTTTGTCTTTACATAAGATGTATTTGTGCATAAGACAAATCAAAAGATTTTTAGTCTATGTTCAAGAAATTCTCATAAGATTCTTTAAGAAATTCTCATAAGATATTTGGTCCGTGTTTAATATTTATCATCAAATTTTCTTGTCTCTATTTAATACTTATCTATATTTTGGTGTGCAAGGTGTCCTTGGTTGCCATGAATGATTTTTGGGGTTGCAGAGTTTGTGTTTGTTATTTATCTTTATTTGTTTTTGTTTTTATTATTATTATTATTATTATTATTATTATTATTTATTTCTGTTGTTTTTTGCTATTGTTGTTTGTATCTTTTGTGATTGTTGTTTTTGTATTGGTGCTATATATTTTTTTCCGTTTGTGAGCATGGCCATGCTAATTTGTACTTTAATATTTTGTTTTTTCTATTTTACTTTTTATCCGTTTTTCCCATCTTTGTGAATGGTTTTTATTTTTGGATTCAATTGGTGGGGAAATTAAGGCAAGGCTTAACAACTGCACATTCCACAAGTATAGTGGGGAAAGATGAAGGAGGTATGTATTTATTTGTTTTCTGTTAAAATAATTTTATGGTTCCATGCCATTTTAATTTAACTCATATGTTACTTTATAATTATATCACGTGTGTTTGTTTAAATTTATAGGAATTTCAGGTAAAGGAAGGTAATTAGGAGTTCCATGCATCAATGGAACTTGCTTCTAATTAAGTAGAGTTCGTAGATATGGATGGTACATAATAAAATTTTCAATCCTGGTTATGACCATCTTCGTCTTAATATTTGATTTAGAGGGGGCCTAAGTTCTTCGTGCTACTAGAGGGTGTGGGCCTCTCACTCGTCTCATTCAATCCCATAATTTCTTTAGAGTGACATATTTGGCCTTTCAACTTCATGATATTTACAACCTACTCCATGGATCTCATGTTATGTAGATTCTTGTCTAGCCTTGGGTTCTTTGCTTCAAATTTCACCTCAAAATCTTGCATGAAGGGGCCAAGAGCATCATTGAATTTATTATAAAGTTCCTCATTGGTGAAAGAATGTGTTATCGCGCAATCTGTACTTACCCAAAGCCAAAGCCAAGTAAGACAAGATTGGTGTAACAATGGGATATCCTATCATTGCCACCTCAATAGGAAATCCCCTCTTTTAGGGATGGATGCAAGTCCAACCCAAGGGAGGCATCCCCGGTGGGATAAAGGGATGGGTAGGCTAAGGTTATGTCAAGAAAGTCAACAAAGTCTATGTCACTGGTCACCAAAGTCAACAAAGTCTACATCTGAGAAATTGAGGCAAATAAGTGTAATTTGTGTACTTGCCTAAAACAAGAACAACAGAGCATATATATAGAAATTTCATGTACAAAAATGATATTAAAGCCTCCAAAGATGATAGACAATGCAATTATATGATGGCTGAAGCAAAATTACAGTTAGATGACGGTTTATAACAGCCAAAATTAAATTGTAACAACCACACAAATTAGTGCTCAAAATTGCTAGAAAAGACAATGAAAATTGAGAATATATCAAGTAGATTCCTTAACAATTGTCACAAGCAAGTTCTGAGTATGTTAGCTATGAGTTAGCATAGTGTATGAAGAAAAAATGTTGCAATTAGATGGGTGTAGCAAACATTTATAGCAGCAGTAAGAAAGTTAGAGATCTATGCTAAGTTTGTGTTAGACTTAGTTAGCATAGGTTTGAGAGAATAAGGTTTGAGTTTTTGATCAATCTTCTAACAAGAGAGAAGTGAGTACTAGTGCCTTTTATTGTTTATGGAGTCAATTATATCAGCACAATAACTTGGAGTAATTACAATGATTATGTTAAAATTTTTAATTAAAAGTACCTAGGCAAGTGTTTCTAATCCCTAGGTGCCTAAGGGGTGAGGAAGTGCCTAATGTGGGCCCTTGTCATTTAATTTGGGAGATGCAAATTAAAAGGTGAATTTATGACTTTAGTGAGGGTGAGTGAAGAGACACTCAATCTCAACCACTCATCTAATCCAATCTCAACTGTTGGATTAAAAAATTCCTCACCTTCCCTCATGAGGTCGATTAGGGTAAGGGGGCGCACCCATTGTTGGGTTGTTGGTTCATTGAATTTTTGGAGAGAAAGAGAAGGAGAGAGGTCTAGCTTTGAGAAGATGCAACATTTGCAGAAGAGGCACGCATCCCAAGGCAACTTGCAAGCATGATTTTTAAGGCAACAGACAACAAAGAAGAACAGGTCGTATAGTACAGATTTGAAGAGTCTGTATAACCATTAATGTGCACAGAAAATGAGTAAGACAAAAACCACTTGTTTTGGGAGTATTTGCATGCATTCCAAAGTTGCCATACTTCATTTATTGGCCCAAAAAACGAGTAGAAAGTTGGGCACGATTTTTCAAGTGACAAAATCCGTACAGTTCGTATGGACCTGCATAGAAATCGAGGGTTGTACTGTCCAGAAATCTTGGACGCAATTTTCAAGGGCGGTGGCATGTTTTTCAAGACAGTTTATTGCTAGGTTTTTTTGTACAGTTGCAACATAAATTTGGCATGCAAAACGAGGATAGATCGTACAACATTTATTGCTAGGACAACCGTACTGTGGTACAGATTTCTGGTTCAGAAATCGAGGATCAAACTCCAGGGCTGTACATATAAGTTTGTGTAATTTCTGAAGATGAATATGTTGTAAGAGAATTTCTCAGAAGCCCATAAATAATAAAAATCCCTCTCTCACTGGTTTTCCCCTTGTGGGTTTTTCTAGGGTTGATGTTAGACCGAAAATATCTGTGTCTATAATTTTCTAAGTTTTATATGCTACTGATATTTTATTTCTGCGTTATAAAAGAAGTTCAGAATCCTCATGTTTCAGTTCTGAAAAATTATTTTCTGCTGAGTTTTATTTGCTGTTATAAAACTGGGTTTGGGCATTAAACATTGGCTGAAAAAACAACGAGACTGAAACTGGGTTGGGGTCTGAAATTTTACATGGTATTAGAGCTCAGTTAAGAGAAGCAAATATATTTCAGCAAGTCAGAAAGTTGGGACAACAGTCACTTCACAGGGTAGATTTTTTGAATTTTCATTTTCAGCAAAGAAAAGTCAATGGCTACAGGTTTGAGAGTTGAGGAAAGACTTGATGGGGAAGAAAATTTTGGTGCTTGGAAGGAGAGGATGATCTTGCTATTGCAAGAAAATGAGTTGTGGGACATTGTGGAAAATACCACAACTCATCCTGTGGTGGTACCTACTGATGCTACTCTTCTTGCAGCTTACACTAAGAAGAGTATCAAGGCTAAGAGGATTATTCTTGATGCCATCAAGGACCATTTGATTCCTCACTTGATGGGGAAGGAAAATGCCCATGAGATGTGGGAGTCTTTGACTAAATTGTACTAGAGTACAAATGAGAACCGGAAAATGGTTTTGAGGGAAAAACTAAAGAGCATAAAAATGACCAAGGCTGAAAATGTGGTCTCATACCTTACTAGACTGACATAGGTGAGAGATGAGCTTGGAGCTATGGGGGAGGCCATAGCTGACAGTGATCTTGTGAGAACAACATTGAATGGAGTTTCCAAACAATGGATTGTTTTTGTGGAGGGCATTGTTGCTAGGGAGAAGCTTCCCAATTGGGAACGGCTTTGGGATGAGTTTGTTTAGGAGGAGACCCAAAGAGGTTATGTACATGGCAGTTCATATACAAGTCACAAGGAGGAGAATGTGTCTCTTGCTACCAGCAACAAGAAGAAGTTCAAAAGGAGTCCAAAGGGAGGAAACAAGCCCAAGGGTGAAGGGAAGAAAAACACGAGCAAAGTCAAGTGCTTTGCATGCCATAAGTTTGGGCACTATGCAGGTGAGTGTCCTAACAATAAGAAGAAACAAACAACATCTTCAGCAGTGGTGGAACAATTTTCCACTAAGTTTGACAAGGAGTTTTACTTGGTTGTGTGTCTATCCACGAGGACCACTCATTCAGATACTTGGTATATTGACAGTGGTGCCTCTCACCATATGACAGGGGTTTGTGAACACTTGATAGACCTCACTCAGGTTGGAGATGTTGAGGTAGTGATTGGAGATGACCGGGAGGTCAAGGCAGTTGGTTGCGGGACTGTATCATTTCAGAGGGAGTCTTTGCCTCCCATGAATTTGACAGAGGTTCTATATAATCTGGGCTTGAAGAAGAACTTACTGTCAGTTTCTACTATTGAGGAGAAGGGCTATGAGGTCTTGTTCTGTGATGGGCAGGTGCTCCTTTTCCCCAAGGGGTCTAGCATCACTTTGGCCAAAGTGATTGGTACTAGACATGATAAGCTATACAAGTTTTTGTTCCAGCTAGCGAGAGCATTGATTCATACCACCAACAACAGTGACCTATGTGAGCTATGGCATAGGAGGATGGCACATTTACACCATGGGGATTTGAGAGTTTTTAGGGAGATGGTGACGGGACTTCCATATTTCAGTTCAGATCCCCATGAGTTGTGCAAGGGGTGTGCTTTGGGAAAGTACACCAAGACTTCTTTTCTGAGCAGTGATAGTAGAACATCAGGGATACTTGATCTTATACATTCATATGCATGTGGCTCGATGTCTTCGACATCGTTGACTGGTTTCCTATACTATGTTGTATTCATTGATGACTTCTCACGAAAGTCTTGGATTTTCTTCATGAAGACCAAAGGACAGGTCTTCAGTTGGTTCCAAGAGTTCAAAGCTCTTGTGGAAAACCAGATAGGGAAGAAAATCAGAGTCCTGAGATCAGACAATTGGGGTGAGTATACCTCCAAGGAGTTCATGGACTTCTGTGCAGGAGAGGGCATCAGGAGAGAGTTGACTGTTCCTTACAACCTGCAACAGAATGGGGTTGCAGAGAGAAAGAACATGGCCATTGTTGGGGCTGTGAGAGCCATGCTACGTGATCATGGGCTGCCACTATTTCTATGGGCCAAGGCATGCTACACTGTAGTTTACTTGCAGAGCATGAGTCCTCACAAGGCTATGGGGAGCATGACTCCTGAGGAGGCTTTTTCTGGGAAGAAGCCTGAGGTGGGGCACTTTCGGATTTTTGGGTGCATCACTTATTCACATGTCCCTTCTGAGAAGAGGACAAAGTTGGAGCCCACGACAGAGAGAGGCATATTTATTGGGTACAGTGAGACTTCAAAGGCTTTCTGTATTTACCTTTCTTCCTTGAGGAAGACTGTCTTGAGGAGGGACGTCAGATTTGAGGAGGATAGAGCCTTTAGGAAGCCCAGTGGGACAGAGAGGGGTGAGCAGTCTTCACCTCAGACTCAGGTGAGTCCACAGTAGACTACAATGACACAGAGTTCAGGGCCACCAATTTCGGTGATGATAGGTTCATAGTTGACAGGGCCACAGGGTTCAGGTTCACAGGCTACTGGTCCACAGATTTCAGGATCGAGTACTCCAAAGTCGACATCAGGATCATTGTCCTCAGGAGATGGGGTTTAGCAGGGAGAGCCCCTTCCATAGGAAACTACTTCAAAGAGGAGGAAGCCTAAGTGGCTTCAAGATACTTTGAGGGAGGCACAGGCTTCAGTGGGGAATCCCAGGCAGACAGTGAGGGAGAGTAAACCTCCCGAGAGGTTTTGTAGCTACATCATGATGGTGAGTAGTAGAGTCTATAGTAGAATACAATGACATAGAGTTCAGGGCCACCAGTTTCGGTGATGATAGGTTCATAGTTGACAGGGCCACAGGGTTCAGGTTCGCAGGCTACTGGTCCACAGATTTCAGGATCGAGTACTCCAAAGTCGACACCGAGATCATTGTCTTCAGGAGATGGGGTTGAGCAGGGAGAGTCCCTTCCATGGGACACTACTTCAAAGAGGAGGAAGCCCAAGTGGATTCAGGATACTTTGAGGGAGGCACAAGGTTTAGTGGGGAATCCCAGGTAGGCAGTGAGGGAGAGTAAACCTCCCGAGAGGTTTTTCAGCTACATCGCGATGGTGAGCAATATTCGGGAGTCTGAACCTTCCACTTTTGAGGAGGCTTCTGGTAGACAGGTTTGGAGAGATGCCATGATGGAAGAGTACAATTCCATCATGAAGAACGATGTCTGGGAAGTTGTTCCTAGACCTGAGGGGAAGTCAGTTGTGACTTCCAGGTGGCTCTATAAGCTAAAGCATTTTTCAAGGGTGGTGGCATGCTTTTCAAGATAGTTTACTGTTGGGTTTTTCATTGCAGTCGCAGTAGAAATTTGGCACGCAAAACGAGGACAGTCCGTACACCATTTATTGCTAGGACAACCGTACTGTGGTACAAATTTCTGGTTCAGAAATCAAGGAGCAAACTCCAGGACTGTACATAGAAGTTTGTGTAATTTCTGAAGATGAATATGCTGTAAAAGAATTTCTCAGAAGCCCATAAATAATAAAAAGCCCTCTCTCACTGGTCTTCTCCTTGTGGGTTTTTCCAGGGTTGATGTTAGACTGAAAATCTCAGTGTCTATAATTTTCTGAGTTTTATATGTTGTTGATATTTTATTTCTGCGTTATAAAAGAAGTTTAGAATCCTCATCTTCAGTTTTGAAAAATTACTTTCTGCTGAGTTTTATTTGCTGTTATAAAACTGGGTTTGGGCATTAAATATTGGCTAAAAAAACAGTGAGACTGAAACTGGGTTGGGGTCTGATATTTTATAGATTATACTTGTTTAAGAGATGAATAGGTGGAAGCTTGAGGAGTAACACTTTAAGTCCTCAAGTACCAAGTCCTTAAGAGAAGGTTCAACTAGGATGTAGGTACTTCTAGGCCCTAGCGAATTCTCCTAAACTTAGACTCTTGAAATATATTTAAAGCAATAAGAACAAGACAAAGCTTCTAGAGTGTTAGCACTTTAAGGCTCTATAAGTTGTCTAGACAAGATTTTCATAGGCAAAACTAGCAAAATGAAGCGCAAGAAAGAAACACCTTATGTCTCTTACTCCTAGGGTTCTCAAGAAAGAAATTCCATAATCTTAAATATGAACAAGTAAACATACGATAAAAATTTATCATGCAGATTTAATTCACCAAGAATAATCAAGCAATAAAAACCCTAGATTTACCAAAATTCCAACAAGAAATGATCCAAACTGCATCAAAATAAGTCTGCAAGCAAGTGTGCCTCAAAATTTCAGCCAAGTACCCCAAAAAGGGCACCAATTTCAGTCCCCCTCTTGTGAAAGGTGAGTTATGATGTAAAAATGAATTTAGCCAACCCTATTTATATGGAAAATCCTGGCTTAATTACCCAATATTTGTGTCTTAACATTTTTGAGCCTACATGTCAATTTTCTCATAAAAATTAAAATAAATCAATTCTTTACAAAATAACCCTCAAATTGTGATGTTAGGCCTCCTCCATGAGATGTTGAGGTCATCTAGCAAAAAGTTGGGCTTCCAAAGGTCCTCTTCCATGCCACATGTGCCAAAATTGCATCCCTTTTAAGACAATGTCATTCACAAATACCTCGCGGAAATTTGAAGGATGGCTCGTGATGAGACCCCCTCTCCCTTAGTTATGCAATTGAGAACCACTAATCTGGCTTGGTGACCAGATGACGGTAATTTCATATCGCTAAATACCTATGATCATGATAGGTCGGCTCGTGATGAGACCTCCTACCCCCAACTAACACCTTGAGTATTCATTATCATTCATTTTGTGTGTCCCCTATTCTTACAGAGAAGCATTTCATTGCTTTCTCGGGGATTCCTGGGCGAAGCATCTCAAAGGTTTTATGATTGGATTTTATCTTTTTTCCAGCTACTTTTACCCTCTGGGCCTTTAACCCCTTCTTCCCATGAGGTAAGGTCCAATCCCTTCTTGGGTCAATACATTTGAAGATCCCAAAAGGATGGGGAGACAGAGGGGAAAAGTATGGAAAGTGACAAGTATGGTAGGGAAAAAATGATGAATTTTCAAGGAACCACCTAGTAGCAACCTAATCCCGAGGGCAACCAAGTTACTAGTATACAACGAAACCCCCCTCGGGCTCAAATAAGGAAAATAGCATAAATTCCAAGCAAATGTTTTGAAATAAAGAAATATCATTTGCAACATGTTCAAATGCTTTAAATATCAGAGTGATACATACCATGCTACCTCGACTCATTACCTCATGGAGAAAGACCCACTTCCTTTTCAGAACCAGGCCGGTGTGGTGGATGCTGCTACTGGTGATGTGTAGGATGCATCAATGAAAAGAAGGGCCCCTCCAAGGCTATGCTCTGTACATCTAGCTCTCGACACTCGATGTCTATAACCTGTGGGCCTCGAGACATGATATCCTTAGTTACCCCTAGGTTGGGGGTAATAGAATGCATGTTTGAGAGGGACTTACCCTAGTCAGGCAATATAACGAGAAAAAAACATGGTCTCCATAGAAGGTCTGGAAAGAGTGTGTCCCACTCTAGTATGTCAAGGGTTTGGAGAGGGTTTGACTTCAAAATTACTCCTAGACTCTCTTTAAACCTTATCCTATATACATCATTCTACCATTCATCAGTCAACTTCAGTTGGGCGTCATTTGCAAACTATAGCGATCAACTACCTCTTCCATTCCTCATATTGTCATAGGATTTGTACTTGTGGAAAGCATGCACAAGATACATATCTGTGTAACAAATAGAAGTTTCTACCACTCTCACTTAAGTAGAGACTTCCCTCTTTTTAATGATGGAAGAGGTCCAACACAAAGGATGATTCTCTAGTGACCTCAAGGGATCAAGTAGCAATATTAGACAAGCCTACAACCCCCTATATTAGTCACTTAAATGTTAGGTCTAGGTTTAGGAGAGGTAGAGGAAAATGAGGTAATTGATTCACCTATACGAGAAAATAAACAATCCAAAGCATAATATAGACAATTACCAAGTTGTACAGTGCATTTATGACCTCTTAGACACTAGATAATCAAATGAGCCTATTGCTTTTGCAAAATTACTACAATAAAACAATGTATAACATCAATAGGAAAACGTACTTAGAAATATAACAATTGAACATAAGAATTAAGCCTTCAACATGTGGAACAACATCCAATTGCTTGACTATGATTCTGAGTATCTTTAGCCACTATTTCAAGTAAGTATGCAACAATAAAATCAAACCCCAGTGGCTATAACAAACATTTATAACAACAACAATAAATATGATTTGTTTGCCAAAGTTAGAGATAGTGAACTTAGTCAAATCACATGAAGAGAGAGTATGCTAATTCTAAGAGTATTTTCACCACAAAGATAACTGCAGACTAGTGTCGTTGACTTTCTAGGGCATATGGAGTCAAGCATGCAACAATTTAAGAATGAATTAGATAGTAAAGAAATATGAAGTTTATCCCTAAGGTGCAACCTCTCTTAGCTCAAAACTGAAACTTCCAAGAAAACAACTTCTAGGGTGCAACCTCTCTTGGGCCCTAGATTTCGTTTTCCGTCTTCTATATTACATAGTTCAAGGATCAAGATGGACTAGGATGAAAACCCTAATGTGAAATATTTCTTGGGCCTTGTGTTTTTGAACCCTAGCAAGAGACTAGGTCTCTTAATGCCTTTAGACAAAACTTGGACAAACACAAGTGTAGAAGGAGAGACACTCTTGTGTCTTTTTCCTAGAGTTTACTTAACAAGATAACAATTATCACATTATATCATGAGCAAACACATTAATTAAAACAAATTACTTACTCATTCAAGTGGCTATGCCAAGAAAACCTTAGTTACAACAAGATATCATCCAAGAAATGCAAGCATCTACACAATAATCGTTCCTCAAGAAGTGCACACTAGATCCAAGAAGCCAAAGAAGGTAGGGCAAGGGAAAAAATTTCCGAGAGATCTCCCACACAAGTGTGATGAGTGAAGTAGTGATGAAAATAAGTTGGAGCACTAGCCTTATTTATAAGGAAACCTCAACATTCTTAAGGGTTTTACTCATGAAGGCAATGGGTTGCTCGTAATCATCTCTGTTCTTTTGTATGAGCACTCCAACTATAGTATCCTGAGAAGCGAATGAAAATATTATGAAGTGATGGGAATAGTAAGGACTAATCAAGACAGGTGCTATAGCAATTTCCTCCTTAATGTCTTCAAAGGACTCCATGTTGTTGTCATCCCATTTGAATGCAACGCCTTTCTTTAGTAAGGCATTCATTGGTTTGACCTTTTTGACATAGTTTGGGATAAATATTTTTATGAAGTTGATCTTACCAAAGAACGTAGCAATTGCCTCCTTAATATATTGAAAGGACTCTATGTTGTCGTCATCCCATTTGAATGCAACTCCTTTCCTTAGTAAGACATTCATTGGTTTGACCTTTTTGACAAAATTTGGGATAAATCTTTTTATGAAGTTGATCCTACCAACGAATGATTGCTAGGATTTCTTGTTAGTTTGGGGATGGATATTCTTAATGTATTCGATTTTTTTAGGATCAATTGAAATACCTTCTTTTGAAACCACATGTCCTAACAACTTCGCCTTGTTAATACCAAAGATTGATTTCTTGGGATTCAGAGAAATATCGTATTTCCTATAACGCTCAAATATCCTCCTAAGGTGTGAAACATGTGTGTTACTTTCCTTAGACACAACCATTAGATTTCCTTAGTATATCTCTATGATTTTCCCTATCAAGTCCCTAAAGGAAAAATACATCGCTCTCTGGAATGTGGACCATGTATTCATAGGGCCAAAAGGCATCCTTAAGTACATAAAGGTTCCCCAAGGAGTGGTGAAGGCAGTCTTAAGTCGATCTTCTTTCTTTACCAAGACATGGTTGTATCTAGAGAAACCATCCAACATTGATATCATTTTGGCACGAGTGGCTCTTTGTAACAAATGTTTCATGTTGAGGGGTTAATTGTATTTGAGCGATAATTGGTTGAGGTTTCTAGTTTCAACACATAATCTAATATCTCCACTCTTCTTTCGCACAACAACCAAATTGGACATCCAAGATGAGTACCTAATAGGGGCTATGATCTAGACGTCAACCATAATTGGCTCGATATCTGAGGTAAGATTAAACTCCAAGGCCTCATCATATTGATCAACAATGAGTTTTCCTTTGTACATATCATGGCTATTGAGCATTCTTTCCAAAGGTGGGATTCCCTTTGGGAGAGTGTCATTAGGTAAATCTTCAACTCATAAATTCATGGATTCAGCTAGGAAATTAACTAGAGATTCCGAGAATTCCCCGCTCCTTTGCAAAAAATGAAGGATATGGGCATCATCGTTGAAGACTTGCCAATGTTCAAGGTTATCTGGAATAAATAGTCAAAAGACAACTTCCATCTTTCATATGTCATGAAGCATTTGTTCGCAAGGTTGTAGGGTAGCAACAAAGACAACCAAGGCATCTGCAATTTAGTTATTTTCTGTTGGGATGACTTCAATTGAAAATGCATCAAATAGTCCTATGGTGTTTGAAATTGAATTCCTGTATCTCCTTAAATACGATTTGTTTGCCAAAGTTAGAGATAATGAAGTGAGTCAAATCGCTTGGAGAGACAATATGCTAATTCTAAGAGTATTTTCACCACAAAGATAACTCTAGACTAGTGCCCTTGACTTTCTAGGGCTTATGGAGTCAAGCATGCAACACTTGAAGAATGAATTAGATAGTAAAGAAGAATGGAGTTTATCCATAAGGTGCAACCTCTCTTAGGCCTTAGGAATGAAACTTCCAAGAAAACGATTTCTAGGGTGCAACCTCGCGTGGTCCCTAGATGTTGTTTTCCCTCTTCTAGATTACCTAGTTCAAGGATCAAGATGGACTTGGATCAAAACCCTAAGGTGAAACCTATGTTGGACCTTAGGTCTTTGAACCCTAGTAGTACCCCTTTTCCTTGGGGTGACAACATGGGACTAGGGCACGAATGTTGGCCACCAAGGTGAAACATGGAAACAAATATAACTTTTTGATTTTATGATCCATTCACTGAGTTGACTGGATGTGATGAGCTTGGTTGATCCAAAGTAGAAGAGGCAATTTTAGGGGGGGCTGCTGGGGTGCTACGGTGGACATGATGATGATCATCATCATCAATGGGATAATTGTCTTCATTGTGGGCCATGAGACATGATCTCCTCTACCTACTCTTGGGATGGGGGGTAACACCTCCCATCCTCCCAAGTGTGCCTTTAAATTTTTCTCAGAAAATATTTAGTCAAAAAACCAAGAGTTATAAGTTTGAAGCTTAGACAAAAAACACATCCTACTCTAGGTACCATAGGTATCTTAGATCAAGAATGCATGCTAATAAAACATTCACCAACAACAAACAAATGCACTTACTAGTTGAAAACAATACGAGTCCATCCTCTTAGCAATTGAGAGAGAACAAACATCTTGTCCATAGAGCTAACAATCCTGCCTGGGCAGGGAGAATGGCAAGTGCCTTTCCTTCACTTTACAACACTAAAGTTGAGGAATCCAAGGAGGTGCTTACCTATTTTGAGACCATGCCTAAGAAAATTGTAGTAACTTAGTCAAGCTAAAACCCATTTGGATCTTTAAGTAGATAGAAAAGAGATGAAAGTGAGAAACAAAAGCAAATAAAGTATCAGAAGATTGAAACCATAACTTTATCTCCATTCTCAACACCTTATTTATTTGCACTAGCTATGATTCTTCCATCCTACTAGCCCATAGAATAATGTGACTTCTAGCCTTTAATTTTGGCAGCGGGTTAAACAATTTGTTTCTGATCCTTATCTTGGGGTTAAGATCCATCACCCTCATATCACGAGGGTGCAATCTCTTTCATCCTCTTCAATAATTCTAGTTTGAGGTGGAGTTCCCAAGCCTATTTTCCATATTGTACCCATGACAGGGCTGAGGGGTGACCACCTCTAACGGCCACTTGTGCAAGCCTCCCTGTTTTAAACATTTACCCGAGCATTAACATTGATATATCTGAGCAATAGCCTAAGAAAATCCTAGTAAAACAGACCAACTAAAATTGATTAGAGTTTAGATAGACAATACGAAGATAAAAGCAAGCAATATAAGCAACAAATGCATGATAAGAGCGAAGCCATTGCTTTATCTCCATTTTCAACACCTTATCCACATGCACTTGCTATGATTCTCCCATCCTACTATCTCACACGATAATGTGACTTCTACTAAGATAAACGAAAGCAATAGAAGCAACAAATGCATGATAAGAGTGAAGCCATTTATTTATGTCCATTCTCAACACTTTATCCACATGCACTTGCTATGGTTCTCCCATCGTACTAGCCCACACGATAATGTGACTTCTAGTCTTTAATACCGACAGAGGGGACAACATATTTCTAATCCTTCTCTTGGGGTTAAGATAACCCTCATATCCTGAGGGTACATGGTCCTTTCCCTTGCTTGTTCATGTTGGATTGAGGTTGTTTATGTTGGATTGAGGTCAAGTGACTACATTTATTTGCCATTCTGTACCTGTGACAGGTGTGACAGCTTCTAGTGGCTACTTGTGCAAGCCTCCCTTCTTTATACTGTTCTCAATGTCTTGTTATTTCAGGCATAAGCATCGATGCATTTGAGCAATTAGTTGTGTAATAATTACGAATCAATTTTATAAACGTTGTGAAAAAAAACATGTAAGATGATGTTTTTGGGATTTCCATGTAACATATTTAAGACAAATTAAGATTTTTATATAAAAATGGTCTAGAATGATAAATTAAGATTTTTACATAAAATCCACTTCTACATAAGATTAAGATTTTTGGTCTTTGTTTAAGATTTCTCATAAAATCTTTTAGTCTCTATTTAATATGTTTCATAAGATTTTTTAGTTTTTATTTAATATTTTTTGGTTTGGTTTTTGTTGAATTCAGTATGTGGGGAAATGAAGGAAAATACTAGGGCTAGTGCAAATTCCATAGGCACACTTGGTGAAGGTAGAGGCTAAGGAGGACAATGAGGTATGTATGGTTCCATGCTTACATGTTTAAATTAGATGCATCTTATATTATTTATATATCGAGTGCACGTAATGCAGGTGAGGTAAGGTGGGTGATCTCGAATGGAACTACTGAAATATCTTTGTACAAGATAAATGTGGGCAATTTAGGAGATGCAGAAGTGGAAGGTGAGTTTTTATTTGGTTGTGTTATGAATCTATCCTTGTTTCATATGGTGGTTCTCCTTCCTTTTTATTAATTTAGGGATTATGAGTTTTGGTCTTTGTTTAAGATTTTTGATAAAATATTTTGGTGTCTATTTAATACTTTTCATAAGAGTGTTTAGTTTTTATTTAATATTTTTTGGTTTGGTTTTTTTTGAATTCAGTGGGTGGGGAAATGAAGGCAAATACTAGGGCTAGTGCAAATTCTATAGGCACACTTTGTGAAGGTAGAGGCTAAGGAGGATGATGAGGTATGTATGGTTCCATGCCTATTTGTTTAAATTAGATGCATATTATATTATTTATATATCGAGTGCACTGTAATGCAGGTGAGGTAAGGTGGATCTCGATTGAAAACATTGAAATATATTTGTATGAGATAAATGTGGGCAATGTAGGAGATGCAGAGGTAGAAGGTGAGTTTTTATTTGGTTGGGTTATGAATCTATCATTGTTTCATATGATGGTTCTCCTTCCTTTTTACTTATTTAGGCATTATGATTTTTGGTCATTGCATAAGATTACTCATAAATATATGATTTCTCTCAATATACTACAATATTTGTTTAAGATTTCTCATAAAATATTTCAGTCTCTCTTTAATACTTTTGATAAGATTTTCAAGTCTTTATTTAATATTTGAAATTTCTCATAAAATCATTCAGTCTTTGTATAATACTTTTCATCAGATTTTTTAGTCATTATTTAATATTTAAGATTTGTCATAAAATATTTCAGTCTCTATTTAATAATTTTCATAAGATTGAATTTTTAGTCTTTATTTAAAAATTTTTGGTTTGATTTTTGTTGAATTTAGTGACTGGGGAAATGAAGGCAAATACTAGGGCTAGTGCAAATTCCATAGGCACACTTTGTGAAGGCAAAGGTTAAGGAGGACAATGAGGTCGATAAGGTATGTATGGTTCCATGCCTACTTGTTTAAATTAGATGCATCTTATATTATTTATATATCGAGTGCACTATAATGCAAGTGAGGTTAGGTAGAGGATCTCGAATGAAACCACTGAAATATCTTTGTATGAGATAAATGTGGGCAATGTAGGAGATGTAGAGGTGGTAGGTGAGTTTTTATTTGGTCGTGTTATGAATTTTTCTTTGTTTCATATGATGGTTCTCCTTCCTTTTTACTTATTTAGGGATTATGATTTTTGGTCATTGCATATCATTACTCGTAAGTTTATGATTTCTTGCAATATATTTCAATATTTGTTTAATATTTCTCATAAAATCTTTTAGTCTCTATTTAATACTTTTCATAAGATTTTTTAGTCTTTATTTAATATTTAAGATTTCTCATAAAATCTTTCACTCTCTATTTAATACTTTTCATAAGATTTTCAGTCTTTATTTAATATTTAAGATTTCTCATAAAATCTTTCAGTCACTATTTAATACGTTTCATAAGATATTTTAATATTTATTTAATATTTTTTGGTGTGGTTTTTGTTGAATTCAGTACGGGGAGAAGTGAAGGCAAATACTAACACTAGTGAAAATTCCATAGGCACACTTGGTGAAGGCAAAGGCTAAGGAGGCCGATGAGGTCGGTGAGGTAGTATGGTTCCATGCCTACTTGTTTAAATTAGATACATATTATATTATTTATATATCGAGTGCACTGTAATGTAGGTGAGGTAAGGTGGAGGATCTCGAATGAAACCCCAGAAATATCTTTGTATGAGATAAATGTGGGCAATGTAGGAGATGGAGAGGTGGAAGGTGAGTTTTTATTTGGTTGTGTTATGAATCTATCCTTGTTTCATATGATGGTTATCCTTCCTTTTTACTTATTTAGGATTATGATTTTTGGTCATTACATAAGATTACTCATAAGTTTATGATTTCTCGCAATATATTTCAATATTTGTTTATTATTTATAATCAGATTTTTGGCGTCTTTTTAAGATTTCTCATAAGTTTTTTTTGGTCTCTATTTATATTTTATAGTTTGTTTTTTATTGGGTTCAGTGGTTGAAGAAATTAAGGTGGGTCCTAACTAACTGTGTGTCTAGATATGATGCAGATTCCAAAGTGCAATGGGTGAAGGTGCAGATTAAGGAAGACATGTATGGTTCCATGCATATTTGAGGTATATTATCATAGTTGTCATTTGTTTATTTATTGAATGCAATGCAATGTAGGTGAATGAAAATGGAGAATCCAAAGTGCAATGGGTGAAGGTGTAGATTAAGGAAGACATGTATGGTTCCATGCATATTTGAGGTATATTATCATATTTGTCATTTGTTTATTTATTGAATGCAATGCAATGTAGGTAAATGAAAATGGAGGAGCACTGACAACAATGATAAAATATCCTTGTATGAGAAAGGAAGACATAGATGGTTCCATGCATATATGAGGTATATTACCATATTTGTCATGTATTTATTTATTGAATGCAATGCAATGTAGGTGAATGAAAATGGAGTAGCACTGACAACAATGATAAAATATCCTTGTATGAGAGAGACGTGGGCCATTGTGGCAAAGTGCATGGGTAGAGGTGGACGTAGAGGGTGAGCATTGCAGTGTGTGTAGAGGTAGATGTGAGTTTTGTTTTGGCACAAAATCCATGTGTTATTTTATGAAATTCTTATCATTTCAAATACAATGATTCTCCTCCCTCCTTATCTATGTAGGATTTATGATATTTGGTCTTTACATAAGATGTATTTGTGCATAAGAAAAATCAAAAGATTTTTAGTCTATCTTCAAGAAATTCTCATAAGATTCTTTAAAAAATTATTATAAGATATTTGGTCCGTGTTTAATATTTATCATCAAATTTTCTTGTCTCTATTTAATACTTATCTATATTTTGGTGTGCAGGGTGTCCTTGGTTTCCATAAATTCTTTTTGGGGTTTCCATAAACACTTGGTGTCTAGATACAATAGTGTCATTCACAAATACCTCGTGGAAATGAGAAGGATGGCTCGCAATGAGACCCCCTTTCCATTAGTTATGCACATGAGATCCACTGACTTGACTTGGTGACCAGGTGATGGTATGTCATACTGCTAAATACCTTTGATCATTAATGGTCGGCTCATGATGAGACCTCCTGTCCCCCTACTAACACCTTGAGTATTCATTATCATTCATTTTGTGGGTCCCCTATTCTTACATAGAAGAGTTTCATTTCTTTCTCGCGGATCCCTAGGCGAAGCATCTCAAAGTTCTTATGATTGGCTTTTATCTTTTTCCAGCTACTTTTACCCTCTGGGCCTTCAACCCCTTCTTCCCACGAGGTAAGGTACAATGCCTTCTTGGGCATGGGGTTCATGACATACAAGGGTTTGTATTGTCTTACCTATGGGCGTCTTTGTGAAGGGTGAGCTGCCTTTTGTCCGCAATGCAATTTTTCCAAGCCCATTTGTTTGCCATTCTTCTTCTTAGCTTTTTCTTTCATGTTTCAAGGAATTAGTTGGAGGCCACTGTACTGGCTTGGTGTCTAGATACGATAGTGTCATTTACATATACCTCGCGGAAATGAGAAGGATGGCTCGTGATGAGACCCCCTTTCCCTTAGTTATGCAACTGAGAGTCACTGGCCTAACTTGGTGACCAGATGATGGTAATGTAATACTGCTAAATACCTATGATCATGATAGGCCGACTCGTGATGAGACCTATCCCCTAACTAACACTTTGAGTATTCATTATCATTCATTTTGTGGGTCCCCTATTCTTACATAGAAGCGTTTCATTGCTTTCTCGGGGATCCTTGGGCAAAGCATCTCAAAGGTTTTATGATTGGATTTTATCTTTTGTCAACTACTTTTACCCTCTGGGCCTTCAACTCCTTCTTCCCACGAGGTAAGGTACAATCCCTTCTTTGGTCAATACACCCGAAGATCCCAAAAGGTTGGAAAAATGGAGGGAAAAAGTATGGAAAGTGACAAGTATGGTAGGGAAAAGACGATGAATTTTCAAGGTACCACCCAGTAGCAACCTATTCCTGAGGGAAACCTACTTACTAGGATACAATGATGCCCCCCTTAGGTTCAAATAAGGCGAAGAGCATAAATTCCAACACATAATCGAATATCTCCACTCTTCTTTCGCACAACAACCAAATTGGACATCCAAGATGAGTACCTAATAGGGGCTATGATATAGATGTCTACCATCTTCTGAATTTCTTTTTGGATGTGGGGGGATAACTTGGGGTTAATATGCCTTGGGGGGATAACTTGGGGTTAATATGCCTTGGTTTTTGTCTAAATGGCCCCCCCCCTCAATGAGACGGATATCATGTTAAATATCTTTATATTCCTTGAAAGGGTTTTTTAGTATACTATCTCTCTCAGACTTTGTGGTTCCTTTCCCTATCTTTACCATAATTGGCTCAATATCCAAGGTAATATTAAATTCCAATGCCTCATCAAATTGATCAACACTGAGTTTTCCTTTGCACATATCATGGCTATTGAGCAATAAAATCACATACACTGAGTTGACTGGATGTGATGAGCTTGGTTGATCCAAAGTAGAAGAGGCAATTTGAGGGGGGCTGCTGGGGTGCTACGGTGGACATGTTGATCATCATCATCATCAATGGGATCATTGTCTTCATTGTGGGCCATGAGAAATTATCTCCTCTACCTACTCTTGGGATGGGGGGTAACACCTCCCATCCTCCCAAGTGTGCCTTTAACTTTTTCTCATAAAATCTTTAGGCAAGAAACCAAGAGTTATAAGTTTGAAGCTTAGACAAAAAACACATCCTACTCTAGCTACCATAGGCAGCTTAGATCAAGAATGCATGCTAATAAAACATTCACCAACAACAAACAAATAAACTTACTAGTTGAAAACAATACGAGTCTAACCTCTTAGGAATTGAGAGTGAACAAACATCCTGTCCATAGAGCTAACAATCCTCCATGGGCAGGGAGAATGGCAAGTGCGTTTCCTTCACTTTACAACACTAAAGTTGAGGAATCCAAGGAGGTTCTTACCTGTTTTGAGACCATGCCTAAGAAAATTGTAGTAACTTAGTCCAGCTTAAACCAATTTTGATCTTTAAGTAGATAGCAAAGAGATGAAAGTGAGCCACAAAAGCAAATAAAGTATTAGAAGATTGAAGCCATAACTTTATCTCCATTCTCAACACCTTATTTATTTGCACTGGCTATGATTCTCCCATCCTACTAGCCCATATAATAATGTGACTTCTAGCCTTTAATTTTGGCAACAGGTTAAACAATTTGTTTCTGATCCTTATCTTGGGGTTAAGATCCATCACCCTCATATCACGAGGGTGCAAGATCTTTCATCCTCTTCAATAATTCTGGTTTGAGGTGGAGTTCCCAAGCCTATTTGCCATCCTGTACCCATGATAGGGCTGAGGGGTGACCACCTCTGGCGGCCACTTGTGCAAGCCTCCCTGTTTTAAACATTTACCATCACATTAACATCGATATATCTGAGCAATAGCCTAAGAAAATCCTAGTAACACAGACCAACTAAAATTGATTAGAGTTGAGCTAGACAATACGAAGATAAAATAAAGCAATAGAAACAACAAATGCATGATAAGAGTGAAGCCATTGCTTTATCTCCACTTTCAACACCTTATCCACATGCACTTGCTATGATTCTCCCATCCTACTATCTCACACGATAATGTGACTTCTACTGAGATAAACGAAAGCAATAGAAGCAACAAATGCATGATAAGAGTGAAGCCATTTCTTTATGTCCATTCTCAACACCTTATCCACATGCACTTGCTATGGTTCTCCCATCCTACTAGCCCACACGATAATGCGACTTCTAGTCTTTAATACTGGCAGAGGGGACAACATATTTCTAATCCTTCTCTTGGGGTTAAGATAACCCTCATATCATGAGGGTGCATGGTCCTTTCCCTTGCTTGTTCATGTTGGATTGAGGCTGTTCATGTTGGATTGAGGTCAAGTGACTACATTTATTTTCCATTCTGTACCTGTGACAGGTGTGACAACTTCCAGTAGCCACTTGTGCAAGCCTCCCTTCTTTATACTGTTCTCAATGTCTTGTTATTTCTGGCATAAGCATCGATACATTTGAGCAATTAGTTGTGTAATAATTACGAATCAATTTTAGAAACGTTGTGAAAAAAAACATGTAAGATGATGTTTTTGGGAGTTCCATGTAACATATTTAAGATAAATTAAGATTTTTATATAAAAATGGTCTAGAGTGATAAATTAATATTTTTACATAAAATCCACTTCAACATAAGATTAAGATTTTTGGTCTTTGTTTAAGATTTCTGATAAAATCTTTCTGTCTCTATTTAATACTTTTCATAAGATTTTTTAGTTTTTATTTAATATTTTTTGGTTTGGTTTTTGTTGAATTCAGTATGTGGGGAAATGAAGGTAAATACTGGGGCTAGTGCAAATTCCATAGGAACACTTGGTGAAGGTAGAGGCTAAGGAGGGCGATGAGGTATGTATGGTTCCATGCTTATTTGTTTAAATTAGATGCATCTTATATTATTTATATATCGAGTGCACGTAATGCAGGTGAGGTAAGGTGGGTGATCTCGAATGGAACCACTAAAATATCTTTGTATAAGATAAATGTGGGCAATTTAGGATATGCAGAAGTGGAAGGTGAGTTTTTATTTGGTTGTGTTATGAATCTATCCTTGTTTCATATGGTGGTTATCCTTCCTTTTTATTTATTTAGGGATTATGAGTTTTGGTCTTTGTTTAACATTTTTGATAAAATATTTTGGTGTCTATTTAATACTTTTCATAAACGTTTTTAGTTTTTATTTAATATTTTTTGGTTTGGTTTTTGTTGAATTCAGTGGGTGGGGAAATGAAGGAAAATACTAGGGCTAGTGCAAATTCCATAGGCACACTTTGTGAAGGTAGAGACTAAGGAGGACGATGAGGTCGATGAGGTATGTATGGTTCCATGCCTATTTGTTTAAATTAGATGCATATTATATTATTTATATATCAAGTGCACTGTAATGAAGGTGAAGTAAGGTGGACGATCTCGATTGAAACCATTGAAATATATTTGTATGAGATAAATGTGGGCAATGTAGGAGATGCAGAGGTAGAAGGTGAGTTTTTATTTGGTTGTGTTACGAATCTATCATTGTTTCTTATGATGGTTCTCCTTCCTTTTTACTTATTTAGGGATTATGATTTTTGGTCATTGCATAAAATTACTCATAAATTTATGATTTCTCTCAATATATTTTAATATTTGTTTAAGATTTCTCATAAAATATTTCAGTCTCGCTTTAATACTTTTGATAAGATTTTTCAATCTTTATTTAATATTTGAGATTTCTCATAAAATCACCCAGTCTTTTCTTAATACTTTTCATAAGATTTTTTAATCATTATTTAATATTTAAGATTTCTCATAAAATATTTGAGTCTCTATTTAATAATTTTCATAAGATTGAATTTTTAGTCTTTATTTAAAAATTTTTGGTTTGATTTTTGTTGAATTTAGTGGCTGGGAAAATGAAGGCAAATACTAGGGCTAGTGCAAATTCCATAGGCACTCTTGGTGAACGCAGAGGCTAAGGAGGATGATGAAGTCGATAAGGTATGTATGGTTCCATGCCTACTTGTTTAAATTAGATGCATCTTATATTATTCATATATCGAGTGCATTGTAATGCAAGTGAGGCTAGGTAGAGGATCTCGAATGAAATCACTGAAATATCTTTGTATGAGATAAATGTGGGCAATGTAGGATATGTAGAGGTGGTAGGTGAGTTTTTATTTGGTTGTGTTATGAATATATCCTTGTTTCATATGATGGTTCTCCTTCCTTTTTACTTATTTAGGGATTATGATTTTTAGTCATTGCATATTATTACTCATATGTTTATGATTTCTTGCAATATATTTCAATATTTGTTTAATATTTCTCATAAAATCTTCCAGTCTCTATTTAATACTTTTCATAAGATTTTTTAGTCTTTATTTAGTATTTAAGATTTCTCATAAAATCTTTCACTCTCTATTTAATACTTTTCATAAGATTTTTTAGTCTTTATTTAATATTTAAGATTTCTCATAAAATCTCACTCTCTATTTAATACTTTTCATAAGATTTTTAGTCTTTATTTAATATTTAAGATTTGTCATAAAATCTTTCAGTCACTATTTAATACGTTTCATAAGATTTTTTAGACTTTATTTAATATTTTTTGGTATGGTTTTTGTTGAGTTCAGTACGTGGAGAAGTGAAGGCAAATACTAGAGCTAGTGAAAATTCCATAGGCACACTTGGTGAAGGTAGAGGCTAAGGAGGATGATGAGGTCGGTGAGATAGTATGGTTCCTTGCCTACTTGTTTAAATTAGATGAATTTTATATTATTTATATATGGAGTGCACTGTAATGCAGGTGAGGTAAATATGATCATCTCTAATGAAACCCCAGAAATATCTTTGTATGAGATAAATGTGGGCAATGTAGGAGATGGAGAGGTGGAAGGTGAGTTTTTATTTTGTTGTGTTATGAATCTATATTTGTTTGATATGATGGTTCTCCTTCCTTTTAACTTATTTAGGGACTATGATTTTTGTTCATTACATAAGATTACTCATAAGTTTATGATTTCTCGCAATATATTTCAATATTTGTTTAATATTTCTAATCAGATTTTTGGTGTCTTTTTAAGATTTCTCATAAGTTTTTTTTGGTCTATATTTATATTTTCTAGTTTGTTTTTTATTGGGTTCAGTGGTTGAATAAATTAAGGTGGGTCCTAACTAATTGTGTGTCTAGATATGATGCAGATTACAAAGTGCAATGGGTGAAGGTGCAGATTAAGGAAGACATGTATGGTTCGATGCATATTTGAGGCATATTATCATAGTTGTCATTTATTTATTTATTGAATGCAATGCAATGTAGGTGAATTAAAATGGAGGAGCACTGAAAACAATGCTAAAATATCCTTGTATGATAAAGGAAGACATTTATGGTTACATATATTTGAGGTATATTATCATATTTGTCATTTGTTTATTTATTGAATGCAATGCAATGTAGGTGAATGAAAATGGAAGAGCACTGGCAAGAGTGCTAAAATATCCTTGTATGAGACAGATGTGGGCCATTGTAGCAAAGTGCCTGGGTAAAGGTGGACATAGAGGGTGACTATTGCAGTGAGTGTAGAGGTAGAGGTGAGTTTTCTTTTGGCACAAAATCCATGTGTTATTTTATGAAATTATTCTGATTTCAAATACAATGATTCTCCTCCCTCCTTATCTATGTAGGATTTATGATATTTGGTATTTACATAAGATGTATTTGTGCACAAGACAAATCAAAATATTTTTAGTCTATCTTCAAGAAATTCTCATAAGATTCTTTAAGAAATTCTCATAAGATATTTCTATATTTTGGTGTGCAGGGTGTCCTTGGTTGCCATGAATGCTTTTTGGGGTTGCAGAGTTTGTGTTTGTTATTTCTCTTTATTTGTTTTTTATTTTCTTCTATCTGTTGTTTTTTGCTATTGTTGTTTGTATCTTTTGCGGTTGTTGTTTTTCTATTGGTGCTATATATTTTTTTTTTGTTTGTGACCATGGCCATGCTAATTTGTCCTTTAATATTTGTTTTTTCTATTTTACTTTTTATCTATTTTTCCTATCTTTGTGAATAGTTTTTATTTTTGGATTCAATTGGTGGGGAAATTAAGACAAGGCTTAACAACCGCACATTCCACAAGTATAGTGGGGAAAGATGAAGGAGGTATGTATTTATTTGTTTTCTGTTAAAATAATTTTATGGTTCTGTTCCATTTTAATTTAACTCATTTGTTACTTTATAATTATATCATGTGTGTTTGTTTAAATTTAGAGGAAATTCGGGTAAAGGAAGGTAATTGGGAGTTCCATGCATCAATGGAACTTGCTCCTAATTGAGTAGAGTTAGTAGATATGGATGATACATAATAAAATTTTCAATCCTGGTTATGACCATATTCATCTTAATATTTGATTTAGAGGGGGACTAAGCTCTTCGTGCTACTAGAGGGTGTGGGCTGCTCACTCGTCTCATTCAATCCCATAATTTCTTTAGAGTGACATATTTGGCCTTTCAACTTCATGATATTTACAACCTATGACATGGATCTCATGTTACGTAGATTCTTCTCTAGCCTTGGGTTGTTTGCTTCAAATTTCACCTCAAAATCTTGCATGAAGGAGCTTCAAATTTCACCTCAAAATCTTGCATGAAGGAGCCAAGAGCATCATTGACTTTATTATAAAGTGCCTCATTGGTGAAAGAATGTGTTATCACACAATCTGTAATTGCCCAAAGCCAAAGGCAAGTGAGACAAGATTGGTGTAACAATGGGATATCCTATCACTATCACCTCAATAGGAAATCCCCTCTTTTAGGGAAGGATGCAAGTCCAACCCAAGGGAGGCGTCCTCGGTGGGCTAAAGGGATGGGTAGGCTAAGGTTATGTCAAGAAAGTCAAAAAAGTCTACATCACTAGTCACCAAAGTCAACACAGTCTACATCTGATAAATTGAGGAAAATAAGTGTAATTTGTGTACTTGCCTGAAACAAGAACAACAAAGAATATATATATAGCAATTTCATGTAAAAAAATGATAGTAAAGCCTCCAAAGATGATAGACAATGCAATTATATGATGGCTGAGGCAAAATTACAGTTAGATGACGGTTTATAACAACCAAAAGTAAATTGTAACAACCACAAGAATTAGTGCTCAAAATTGCTAGAAAAGAGATGAATAGGTGGAAGCTTGAGGAGTAGCACCTTAAGTCCTCAAGTACCAAGTCCTTAAGAGAAGTTTGAACTAGGATGTAGGTACTTCTAAGATCTAGCGATTTCTCCTATCCTTAGACTCTTGAAATATATTTAATGTAATAAGAAGAAGACAAAGATTCTAGAGTATTAGCACTTTAAGGCTCTAGAAGTTGTCTAGACAAGATTTTTGTAGGCAAAACTAGCAAAATGAAGAGAAAGAAAGAAACACCTTATGTCTCTTACTCCTAGGGTTTTCAAGCAAGCAATTTCATAATCTTAAACATGAACAAGTAAACATACCATAAACATTTATCATGCAGATTTACTTCACCAAGAATAATCAAGCAATAAAAACACTAGATTTACCAAAATTCCACCAAGAAATGATTGAAACTGCATCCAAACAAGTCTCCAAGCAAGTGTGCCTCAAAATTTCAGCCAAGTACCCCTAAAAGGGCACCAATTTCTGTCCCCCTCTTGTGAAAGGTGAGTTATGATGTAAAAATGAATTTAGCCAACCATATTTATATGGAAAATCTTGGCTTAATTACCCAATAGTTGTATCTTTTCACATTTTTGAGCCTACATGTCAATTTTCTCATTAAAATTAAAATAAATGAATTCTTTACAAAATAATCCTCAAATTATGATGTTAGGCCTCCTACATGAGATGTTGAGGTCATCGAGCAAGACGTTGGGCTTGCAAAGGCTGTCGTCCATGCCACATGTGCAAAAATTGCATCCCAACATCTCTCAATGTCAAACCCTAGTCCTGGGTGACGTCATGGGGATACTAGGGTGACGTCCAAGGTCTCCAAAGTGAACGTCACGGTGGGGAAGGGTGTCCCCCATGGTCTATGCTTGCCAGGGTTCCTCCAAAGGCAAATACCTCTTCCCTCAATATGCAAATTGGTCATCATTGAATTTCCCTAGGCTTGGGGTTTCAACATCCATTCATGGGCTTCAAGTCCTAATGAAGGTTCGAATTGGTCATCCCCTCATGAATACTGGTCATGAATACATGTCATTTTTGAGCCTACATGTCAATTTTCTTATTAAAATAAAAATAAATCACTTCTTTACAAAATAATCCTCAAAACGGTGACATTAGGCCTCCTCTATGAGATGTTGAGGTCATCTAGCAAAAGGTAGGGTCTCCAAAGGCTCTCCTCCATGCCACATGTGCCAAAATTGCAGCCCGAAATCTCTCAATGTCAAACCCTAGTGCTGGGTGATGTCATGGGCTTCTAGGGTGACATCCAAGGTCTCCAAAGCCAACGTCCAGGTGGGGATGGCTGGCCTCCATCATCTAGGCTAGCTAGGGTGCCTCCAAAGGTAATGTCCTCTTCCTTCATTATGCAAACTAGTTGTAACTATCTTGCCCCAGGCTTGGGGATTCATCGTCCATCCATGGGCTTCAAGCCCTTATGGGCTACTAGGGTGACATCCAAGTTCTCCAAAGCCAACGTCCAGGTAGGGAAGGGTCGCTCCCATCATCTAGGCTTGCCAAGGTGCATCCAAAGGCAACATCCTCTTCCTTCAATGTACAATCTGGTTGTAACTGTCTTTCCCCAGGCTTAGGGTTTCAACATCCATCCATGGGCTTCAAGCTGTCATGAAGGTTCAAACTGGTCATCTCCTCATGAATACATGTCCACCAGACAAGGTCCTGCAAAGACAAATAAGTACGCCCTATAGGGGTCCATGAGTCACATATAATAATTAAATCACTCGAACATGTGCATCAAACCCCCATAAACTAAACAAATGCTCAAGGACGTTACACAACTTGCCAAATTTAGGTTTGGGAAGGGGTCTGAAGATGCCCTATTGGGTTAATAACTTCAAGGTCTAGGGTGTTTCCTAGGTGGAGCTTATCCTAGTCATATGTGTATGTGAGATTGTGTAGAGTAAACTTTTGGGCATGGGGTTCATTACATACAAGGGTTTGTATTGTCTTACCTATGGGCACCTTTGTGGAGGGTGAGTTTCCTTTTTTCCGCAATGCGATTTTTCCTAGCCCATTTGTTTTCCATTCTTCTTCTTAGCTTTTTCTTTCATGTTTCTTTAATGTTTCAAGGAATTAGTTGGAGGTCATTGTCCTAGCTTGGTGTCTAGATACGATAGTGCCATTCACAAATACCTAGTGGAAATGAGAAGGATGGCTCACGATGAGACCCCCGTTCCCTTAGTAATGCAAATGAGAGCCACTGCCCTGACTTGGTGACCAGATGATGGTATGTCATACCACTAAATACCTATGATCATGATAGGTCGACTCGTGATGAGACCTCCTATCCCCCAACTAACACCTTGAGTATTCATTGTCATTCATTTTGTGGGTCCCCTATTTTTACATAGAAGCGTTTCATTGCTTTCTCGAGGATCCCTAGGCGAAGCATCTCAAAGTTTTTATGATTGTCTTTTATATTTTTCCAGCTACTTTTACCCTTTGGGCCTTCAACCCCTTCTTCCCACGAGGTAAGGTACAATCCCTTCTTGGGTATGGTGTTCATGACATACAAGGGTTTGTATTGTCTTACCTATGGGCGCCTTTGTGGAGGGTGAGCTTCCCTTTTTCCTCAATGCAATTTTTCCAAGTCCATTTGTTTTCCATTCTTCTTCTTAGATTTTTCTTTGATGTTTCTTTCATGTTTCAAGGAATTAGTTGGAGGCCACTGTCCTGGCTTGGTTTCTATATACGATAATGTCATTCACAAATACCTCATGGAAATGAGAACGATGGCTCGTGATGAGACCCCCTTTCCCTTAGTTATGCAAATGAGAGACACTGCCTTGAATTTGTGACCAGATGATGGTAATGTCATACTGCTAAATACCTATGATCATGATAGGTCGACTCATGATGAGACCTCCTATCCCTTAACTAACACCTTGAGTATTCATTATCATTTATTTTGTGGGTCTCCTATTCTTACATAGAAGCATTTCATTGCTTTCTCGGGGATCCCTTGGTGAAGCATCTCAAAGGTTTTATGATTGGCTTTTATCTTTTGTCAACAACAAACGATGAATTTTCAAGGAACCACCTAGTAGAAACCTACTCCCGAGGGAAACCAACTTACTAGCATACAATGATGCCCCCCTTAGGTTCAAATAAGGCAAAGAGCATAAATTCCAAGCAAATGTTCTAAAATAAATAAATATCCTTTGCAAAATGTTCAAATGCTTTAAATATCAGAGTGATACGTACCATGATACCTGGACTCATTACTTCATGGAGAAAGACCCATTGCCTTGTGGGAACCAGGTTGGTGTGGTGGATGCTGATGCTGGTGATGTGTATGATGCATCAATGAAAAGAAGGGCCCTAGTAGGGATATGCTATGTCCATCTCTGGCTCTCGACACTCCATGTCTACAACCCGTGGGCCTTGAGACATGGTCTCCTTAGTTACCCCTAGGTTGTGGGTAACAAAATGCATGTTTGAGAGGGACTTACCCTAGTCCTGCAATATAACGAGCATAAAAAAATTGGTCTTTATAGAAGGTCGGGAAAGAGTGTGTCCCACTGTAGTATGTCAAGGGTTTGGAGAGGGTTTGAATTCAACATTACTCCAAGACTCCCTTTGTAGAGGGTGAGTTTCCCTTTGTTCGCAATGCAATTTTCTAAGCCCATTTGTTTTCCATTCTTCTTCTTAGCTTTTTCTTTCATGTTTCTTTCATGTTTCAAAGAATTAGTTGGAGGCCATTCTCCTAGCTTGGTTTCCATATACGACAGTGTCATTCACAAATACCTCGCGGAAATTTGAAGGATGGCTCGTGATGAGACCCCCTTTCCCTTAGTTATGGAACTGAGAACCACTACCTTCGCTTGGTTACCAGATGATGGTAATGTCATATTTCTAAATACCTATGATCATGATAAGCCCACTCATGATGAGACCTCCTACCCCCAACTAACATCTTGAGTATTCATTATCAATCATTTTGTGGGTCCCCTATTCTTACAGAAAAGCGTTTCATTGCTTTCTCGGGGATTCCTGGGCAAAGCATCTCAAAGGTTTTATGATTGGATTTTATCTTTTTTCCAACAAATTTTACCCTCTGGGCCTTTAACCCCTTCTTCCCATGAGGTAAGGTACAATACCTTCTTGGGTCAATACATTTGAAGATCCCAAAAGGCTGGGGAGACAGAGGGAAAACGTATGGAAAGTGACAAGTATGGTAGGGAACAAATGATGAATTTTCAAGGAACCACCTAGTAGCAACCTAATCCTGTGAGCAACCAAGTTACTAGTATACAACAAACCCCCCCTCAGGTTCAAATAAGGAAAATAGCATAAATTCCAAGCAAATGTTTTGAAATAAAGAAATATCATTTGCAACATGTTCAAATTCTTTAAATATAAGAGTGATACGTACCATTCTACCTCGACTCATTACCTCATGGAGAAAGACCCACTTCCTTGTCGGAACCAGGCCGGTGTGGTGGATGCTGCTGCTGGTGATGTGTAGGATGCATCAATGAAAAGAAGGGCCCCTCCAAGGCTATGCTCTGTACATCTAGCTCTCGACACTCGATGTCTACAACCTGTGGGCCTCGAGACATGATCTCCTTAGTTACCCCTAGGTTGGAGGTAATAGAACGCATGTTTGAGAGGGACTTACCCTGGTCAGGCAATATAACGAGCAAAAAAAAATAGTCTCCATAGAAGGTCGGGAAAGAGTGTGTCCCACTCTAGTATGTCAAGGGTTTGGAGAGGGTTTGACTTCAACATTACTCTCAGACTCCCTTTAAACCTTATCCTGTATACATCATTCTACCATTCATCAGTCAACTTCAGTTGGGCGTCATTTGCAAACTATAGCGATCAACTACCTCTTCCATTCCTCATATTATCATAGGATTTGTGCTTGTGCAAAGCCTGCACAAGATACATATATGTGTAACAAATAGAAGTTTCTACCACTCTCACTTAAGTAGAGACTTTCCTCGTTTTAATGATGGAAGAGGTCCAACACAAAGGATGATTCCGTAGTGACCTCAAGGGATCAAGTAGCAATATTAGCCAAGCCTACAACCCCCTATATTAGTCACTTAAATGTTAGGTCTAGGTTTAGGAGAGGTAGAGGAAAACGAGGTAATTGATTCACCTATACGAGAAAATAAACAATCCAAAGCATAATATAGACAATTACCAAGTTGTATAGTGCATTTATGACCTCTTAGACACTAGATAATCAAATGAACATATTGTTGTTGCAAAATTAATGCAATAAAACAATGTATAACATCAATAGGAAAACGTACTTAGAAATATAACAATTGAGCATAATAATTAAGCCTTCAACATGTGCAACAACATACAATTTCTTGACTATGATTCTGAGTATCTTTAGCCACTATTTCAAGTAAGTATGCAACAATAAAATCAAACCCCAGTGGCTATAACAAACATTTATAACAACAACAATAAATATGATTTGTTTTCCAAAGGTAGAGTTAGTGAACTGATCTAAAATTGAAGAAGACTTGAAATACTTGAAATTATTTGCAATGTAAATGTTATGTGTTTAAAGAAAAAGGATCAGTTTGAAACACATAGATTAAGGGATTACTTATGCAAAATACACATAGATAGCAACATAATCAATGAACATAAGCACATAAAAACAACAATTTGATAAAGGAGTTCACCCCTCTCTTGGGCTACATCTCCTGGTCCAGCTTCCAATGGATCATTATTATTAATTGCTAAAAGTGCTCAAAAACATGTCTTACAATGCTCAAACTGACAAACCGACTGCTCCAATGGCTTCAGAGCATCCAAAACCCCCTGTATGGGCTCTTTCGGCACCTCAATTGGTCGAAAAACGTAGAAGTTAGGCCTCCTGGAAGTCTCCCTCTTCAAGCTTGTTGTCTTTGCATCTACAAATTGCACCCTTGTTGTTTGAACCTGGCTCACACGCAATATAAGGCATGAAAACCCAGCACCAGGCGCAACCGCGCCAACGGTGCAAACCGTAGGACGATTAAGGGCACGCCAGCCCCTAACTGCCTAGCACCTGGGCGTATGAGGGTCACGTGACCGCGTGCTGTGGTAAAAAGAGCCAAATGGTTGAACCGCTCCAACTGCTCCGGTCGTGGGCACATGGGTCATATCATAAAACCATGGCTTACAAACATAAAACCCGCACTTTTGCATAACAGTCATATAACCGTTGCAACCCCGCGCATATATGTTATACAATGGTTATATGTAATACGACACACATATGTTATACAATGGTTATATGTAATATGGCACACATATATGTTATACAATGGTTATATGTAATATGGTGCGCGACCAAGGGCTGGGGCTAAGCCCCGACCCGGTCGCGACCCAAACCATTCCCATATGCTAATTTAAATACAATCCATTCCACTTATATATCAAGTAACACGCATTGGCGCATTGGTTGGCCACTCCTTGCCAAGTCGTTCCCCGACCCGGAGGTCACGGGGTCGACTCTCGTTAATAGCAAAGTTTTAACCATACATCAAGTGACACGTGGCGCCTAGAGATTGGGCCACATCAACATACCATTAACCACCAATGGACACATGTCAAATAACCATTCAACCACACCTGCTAATCAACATCTGCCATGTCACCACCTGACACATCATCGTACGGCCTGTATGACCCTGCCACGTCACTGTACGGACTGTACAGTTAGCAAATGTATTTTGCCTGTTTAACTTAACGAACAGATTGCAATATCTCTCGCTCCCGATGTCCGTTTGAGACGAAACAAGTTGCGTTGGGTTCGAAACGATGAGGTCTACACTCTCATCCAGTTTGAAGCAATTCCGAGCATTTTGAATTTTTGAGCAAAATTTGATCCCCTGATCACACCTCCCCATTGGGAATCTTTTGGACCTCCAAAAGACTATTTTCAGCCTATGCAAAGATGAGGGTAGAGTTAGCTCACCCTTTCAACCTTAATCCACTTATCCTTGCTTGGATTCATCCCTTTAAGACCAACTCGAAGATACTCCACATTTCCTCGTTTCGAAGTTCGCATTCTCGTGTCAAGAATGGTGTCTTCCTGCAGTTTTGTTAGATACTCTGGAGAAAAATCATCGATAGAAGGAATATGAGCATTCTCTCCTTGATCATCGATCAATGGAGGATCATACAACTTCAAATTATCAACATTAACAACTGCATACATCTGCATATAAGGAGGCAAATCTAAACGAAAAGCATTGTTACCAATCTTGTCGATAATCTTGAAAGGACCATATCAAATTGGTTTCAACTTTTTACCTTCTCCTTTAAGCCTCTCCTTGCTGATGTAAATCCAAAATTCATCTCCAACTTGGAAACTGTGATCAACATGGTGCTTGTCATGTCTCGTCTTGTACTTGGCCTGACTCTTTTCCAACTGCTCTTGCACCACTTGATGTATCGACTGAATTTGTTCAATGAACTTCTCTTCCCTATCAATGTCATATTGACCATCAACATCAATATCTTTCCCAAAGATAAAATCTAAAGGTGACTTGGGCAAATAGCCAAAACATGCTTCAAATGGCAACGTTTGCGTCGAAGAGTGCTTAGCTCGATTGTACGCATGCTGAATGTAGTGTAAATGTTCATCTCAAAGTTTAGGATGCTTGCTGCAATAAGCACGAAGAAGATGCACCACTGTACGATTTACCACCTCTTTCTGACCATCTGTTTGCAGATGAAAAGTTGTGCTCTTTTTAAGTTTAGTGTCCATGAGTGCCCATAAACTCGACCAAAAAATTCCAACAAATCGAGAATCTCGATTAGAAATAATGGACTTAGGCAATC